>JAMLFT010008199.1:0-13943 GCA_026544285.1 Pachyrhizus erosus | reverse complement strand
TAAACATTCACCCACATACTATGATAAAAAGTAAACTTTGAAATTAATATTATATATGGATTTGGGATGTTACACTACCTAATGTCTTCTTTAACATTGAGGATTACTTTGTCGGTTGCTTTAGCCTAATGTTATTTTGGAGATGCCCAACTAATGAAATGTAATGTTTAATGCTTAACTATTTAATTCTTCATATCGCTTATCAGTAAATTACTTGCCATTGTCGATGACTATGGTATGTGGGAGTCCATGGTTGTAAATGAGCATTTTCTAAGTGAACTTTTGAACATGTTGAGTAATGATTCTTGTTAGTGACTAAACTTTTTCCACTTTGTGAAATAATCGACAACAACTAAAAGAAACTTATATTTTCCCTTTGCAAGAGGAAATGACCAAGTATATTCATTCCTTACGTAGTAAATGGTTAGGGTGTTGTAATGTTATGTAACTTTTTTAGTGGCACATGTTGTAAATTACCAAATTATGACATTCTACATATTTTTTGACATACTTGGTACAATAACCTCAAATGGATGGTCAATAATAACCAACTCAGATGACACAAGCTCCTATATTTTTACCACTATTATGCATTCCACAAATTCCTTTATGCATCTCATTCATGACATACTCGACCTACTTTTTGTCAATACACTTCAACAGTGATGTTCATATTCCTCTTTTGAATAGTTCTCCATTCTCTACAAGATAGTATGACGATTTTAACTTTACCCTATTTGCTTCATTTTCTTCTTTAGGCAAAACATTATTTACTAAGTAATCACAAATTGAACTTATCTAGCCCCTTTTGCTAGTGTGATTAATGAATAACTCAACAACTTTAATACTTGGCATATTAACAATCTCATTTTTGATAGTTTTATGTTGCCTTGACTTTTTTGGATTTACTAACCGACGACACATATGCTTGTCTTTTCAAGGATTTACTCCAAAAAATCTTCATCTTTAAATGTCATAGAGGTTTGACCTTTACAATACATCCCTAGTTTCATTGACATTTTTATAGCCCTTAAGTGTTGCTTTCATGTTGTGTTCATACTATCCCTTCTTACAAATCCTTCTATAGTGATATTGATAACTCCTTTGATTCTTCCTTCTACTCCATATTGATCATTTTGGTTATGTCCACCTCCTTGGTCTTCTACTTCTTGCCTATGATTATCACCTTATTTATCATCTCTATCATGTCCTCTATATCTTTGTTCTCCTCCACCTCGGGCACGACCTCTATAACCTTTTCATCCAATGTTATTGTGTTAGATGTACTAACCGAGTGCTTCTTGTATTAATTTTTCAATTCTATCTTTCAAACTCCAACATGTTTCCATGATATGACCAAAATTTTTGTGATATCAACAATGCTTTGATCGATTTTCCATGTTAGCTATTTTTGTTAAGGGTGGCAATGATAGTAACTCAATGTTGAAGGCTTGTTCCAAGACTTTCATTCTTGTGGTATTCAACAAAGTGTAGAACTCTTATTTGGGTCAATTATAAACCTTTTTGAACTTTTTGTTTTGGTGAGGTTAAAACTTATCTCTTCCACTTTATTCTTCCTTATTCTTTTTGTCTAATCGAATGTTATTATGGAATTCTAACAACTCCTCTATCTGTATATATCCTACTACTCGTCCATTGTTGTTGGTTGCCTCTTACACAAACTATCTACAAACAACCTTATCTTCAACACAGTGAACATTGATTGCAAGGATACCTTTGGGTTTAGATCTCAATTTTCATAAAGATTGCCACAAACTTTTCCATAAATTTACTCATAGGTTTGTCATTTGCTTGTCTCAAGTTCACTAGCATTGCTGAAATGCTATGTTGTGGTTGACTAGAAGTGTAATGCATTTGGAATCGTTGTGTTGATGTCTCAAAAGAGTCAATGGAGCTAAGTGTACCAACTCAATGTGGCTTCCTTTATGGATGTAGGAAAGATAGTACAAAGAATAACATCATCATTCATAAATAGATTTACTTGAGTTATATAAACATCCAAGAGCTCATCAAGGTTTGTAATTCCATCATATCTCTGTAAGTTGAGCAATTTCCACTGTAGTGGTAACAAAACTTCCATAATACCATCCACAAAGGGATGACATCAAACCAATCTTTGCCCTTGACATAGGATCTTGGTTTGGGTTTTGCTAATGTATCTTTAAGTTGATTTGTTTTGTGGTGTGAGTGGTGGGTTGAAGTTTCAATAATAGATGGAGTACTAATGAGCCCAAGATTGATATGTGCTTGGTTTGACTAGAGTTGTGCTTGGATTTCTTCATTCTCATGTCATAAATTTTGTAGGCCTTCTTCATGCTTATTTTGCAAGGCTTCCAAATATTCAACATTTTTTTCTACAAATTGCTTCCAACTACTCTCTCATTTCTTGCATAACTAAACTCTCCTTCGTACCATAATGTATGGTTGAACTACGATCTCACCTTATCATGGATTCTATAAAAAATTATGTGATTGAAAGAAAATTTGTGATAAACCTCTATTGGGGTATAACTATTGACAAGGTTTACCACACTATTTGCTTAATTATTTCAATTTAATTGCTTGATTTTATTGAAAAGAATGTCATTTTGGTGTACGTAAGATGAAGCTTGAAGAGAATTGAAAAAGATGTCAAAAGGCACCAAAAATCAACTTTAGAGCATGCATGGTCGTGCTTCGACAAATTGGCTTCCACTTCAAAAAAGAAGTAAGATAATGTATATCTTTAAACATGATCGTGCTTAATCAAGGTCCCATGAAGACTTAGTAGTAGACTTTGAAGCACAATCATGCTTGTCTTGAAACACGATCATGCATATCTTGAAGTGTAATCGTGCATAACCTAGCTTAGCTAAAGGCCCAAAAAAGACCTATAAATAAGATGAAGATAGAATCAATGTTTATCTTTTGCTTTATTTTGCAATTTTTATTTGCTCATAATGGGTGAGGACATCTATAGGAGCAATTGGATAAGGATAAGTGTGAAGAACTCAATGAGGATCAAATTTTGTAAAGTTTCTCATTTTCCTTATGTCTTTTACACTTTCTTGTATGATTTTATGTTTTCCATGACTTATGACTAACTAAATCTTTTAAGTTAGGGTTATGATGTAGGATATATCTATAAACCCTAATTTTCCCATTTCAATAAAATTATTGCTTTTTCACTCAATTAAATTATTGTGTTCTTCATTATTTTTTGATTAACCACCCACCTTAATTGATTGATTAAGTATGACCAATTATGTTAACTGATTGACTTACACAATAATTAGGTTCTTGAAACTTGCATAAACAAATTGATAACAAGAACTTCCAATTAAATTAATGTTGTTAATTTACTTTACACACTTAATCATTCCTTAAATTAGACTCTAAATGAACAATTGGAGAATAATATAAGGAAAAGAACTTCTAAAACATTACCAAATTTTGTTAGTCAATTTTGAAAAACAAGATTAGTAATGATAGAACAGTTAGGATTAATTGAAATAGAAATTAGGAGAAACATAAAGATATGTCTAAAATCGCAACTCTAGATCTTTGAATTTGTTAAAACTTTGAGGTTTTTTTACTCACTTGTCTTTTTGTATAATTTACAATTGCTACAATTCAATCATTTTCAAATTATGATATCTTGGTCTACATTAATTCAAGTATTTGAGAAGCACAACTAATCTCTAGGGTACGATATTCGAACTTTAGGTCCACTATTATTATTGTATAGGATACACTTGTCCTTAAATGCATTTCATACACATCAATTTGTTTCTCCCTTATAGTGAGTGTCTAATGTTCTTGTCAGATTCTTGTTGTCCAAATTGTTCTTCTCCTTTTTAGGTAATATTGCTCTTCTTTTACTACATCGACATTCCTTGTTTAGTTTATCTCCTACTTGACACAAGATGGAGGATACCTACAAAAACAACTTTGATGCTCTAGTCAATCTTTATCTAAAGTGTTTTGAGTGTATAGTTTGAGGCATACATGGTTTCCCCCTTTTGGTTGGGAATGTAAACCAGACAAGGAATATACCAACTTGATAATTGTTCCTTCTAAGATGCCCATTACCAACATCATGGGCTATCATATTGCTGATTTGTTTGAGTTTAGGACAACATCTTCTCCATGTTATGATATGAATGTGTGCATGAAAATGGTATATAACATGTCATTGATCCTTAGATCATAGGGGATAGTAGACATGTAAATGAAAGAAAAAATTTATTTCTACTAGTTGAATGACTTTGGGGGACAATTTAAAAATAGAGAAATTATACTCTTATAATAATCATGATATGAGAGAAATAAAAAGTAAAAAAAAAATTAAATAGGATAAGTAATATACAGAAAGAAAAAAAAAAGAGTGATGTTATTGTATAATTTTGTTGTATAAAATATGGTACTCTTGAAATTATCTCTATGGAAAAATTATTCTCTTTGCCTTTGAAACAATGTTTTCTCAAATAATTTATAAATTACGTTAAGATTATCAAATTTGAAAGTTTATATAAATTTGTGTACCTTTCGTAAACTCTATTTGGGAACTCGACCAGTAAATTCACAATAGTTTACTTTTTATAAAAAATAATATTAAAAAACTACTAAGGATATATACATAAAATAATATTCTTAATAACAATAATTTAACATTTCAACCTTATAATAAAATAAAAATTAAATATAATTTTGATTTTTTAAATATTGACCTATATATTAATTTTAACCCTCTAAAAATAATTTCCTTACATTTAATCTGTAAATTTTTAAAATTTTCCTTTTAATTCTTTTATTTAATTTCATTAATTTTTTTAAAAAATATAAGTTATCTTTATCTAATATAGATAATATGGTTGACACTCAAATTATTATGACCAATACAACTAGTGTTGTTTGTTTTTAGAATTATGTTTCACCAACAATAAAAAATAATATATAAATTTAATTATATATATTTATTTGAAAATAATAAAATTTTAATGTGATTTTTCTATTCTTATTAAACTCACTAAATATTATTACTAAACATAGAATATTGATATTAAAACAACTAGTACTGTTGTAAACTTTTAACATACTTCGAAGTCCAGCATTAGACTTTGAGTGCAATAAACACGGGTTAGATGTCATCCAATGAGGCTAAAAACTTTTCAAAATTAATTTAGACTTCAAATTTAAAATCTAAATCTACATTTTTCAAACCGCCCTGTCCACATCTCAGCACCCATACGTGATACCTCCGCACGTGATGCTTGTTTTCAATCGAATTACGACCAAATGGTACACATTAATCACAGAATGCTCGTTTTCCTATAAAATGCCAAAGGGGTTATGAAACTTTTATTTTATTTTATTTTATTTTTATAGAAAACAGCATCTCGGAATAGTTTTGCCCTCATCATGGTTTTGATAGGTACATGTACTACCATACTATACTTTTCGCCAATGTAGAAGCAAACCATCACTAGATATTAAATTAGACCTCTTACCTTTAAAAGTAAGGAATGATTAATCTTCTCTCGTCAGGTAGGTAAGTTCGTAAGTGCATATATTTCTTCATAGCTTTATGCATTTTATTTTGTTCTATTATATTTTTCTCCATTCCTAACAAAGATGTGCCATCATCACCATTCAAGGATTAACTTTTAAATAGACACTACAGTAGGCATATTAAACATGTATCTGTCTATTACGTACCGATGAAAATGTGTATAATAGCCTTCATATTTATGATCTAAACTTATTTAAGCACCCTAACTATTTTTTAGCATCTTGTTAATTGATTTGCAAACCAGTACTTGTACATGCAATATATTAAACATGAACGCACGTTTTTTTATACGAGTAAAAACACTACTCGTGTATTTTAAAACTTGTTGAGAAGAGAATTACATTTAAAACGTAAAAACTATACTTGCTAGCTTTTAAAAATCATATTCAAAATATAAAAAATTATATCCAAAAGGTGAAATCAAACGCAGTATATATAACTATCTATCATAAGATAGAGATCTTTTTTGCTCTTATTGCTACAAGAGGTTGCCTAAGATTAGAAGAGTATCTTGTGGAAACTTCAATAGCATCCAGTATAGTGCTGCTTGTAGAAATTTTGATGCTGAACTCAATATCTATCATAATAACAACTATAGATGGAAGATTGAATGCAGCAAAAGAAGAGGTGTGATATATGTATATATATAGGCGTCAAGAAGGTGGCATGTTAAGAGATTAAATGGGATCATCAAGGATTGAGTAATTGGATGAGGGACTCACATTAAGTGTTTTTCATACACAAAACCTATGTTTTATTAAAGGCATTTTGTTTTCAAGAAGATGTTTGCTCAATCGTGTAAGAAATTGAGTATTACAAAATGATTAAGTCTCACATCAAGTAATGAGGATATTCAAAAGAGTATCTAAATGCTTGATTCTCCTCTCTAATGAGGACTTTGATATTTTGATATGGGATGCTCTTGTACTTACATAATTTAATAACTATTTATAATGTAATATTTATATTAAAAATTAATTTCTATTTTTTTTTCTTGAAATATTTAGTAACGCGGGCATAATATTTGTGAACTACATATCAACAAATATTGCCCACATATATATTGATTATCGATATTTAATGTGTCCAATGGCTAAAGAATAATATAACTAACATTCGTGATTTTTAAAAATTTCAACAGGACTTTTCCATTTTCAGAACGTTATATATCCATTGCTAAAAATTTTAAAGACAGATTCGGAAATTTACCTTTTATTTTATGAATAATATAACAATTTTACTAAATGTTTTAGTTAGTTCAAAACTATTCGAAGCAATAAGTCACGTATAAGACATTTAAATAAATTTTTAAATGAGGTCAAGCTTTATATTTTCGCTAAAAGCTAAATCAAGTTTCAAAATGTAACCCTGAAAAAGTTTTTTTTTTTTGTTTTGTGACAAGAGAAAATACCTTAAAAATAGTTTGAAAACAATGTTAATAAATAAATTTACATAACATACTTAAGTTTATTCGTGGAAAGTTTAACCTGTCTTATTTTCATCCTTGAGCAAAAGTAACGTCATCAAATAAAATAAAAAAAACTGAAAAGGCTTATCTTATACATCTTCCTGAATTAACCCATATTTTCATGCAATATAAACTAACCCTTAGCATTTTCAGTTTTTCACACTCTACTCCTATGAATAGTTTCATATTTTAAAAAAAAAAAATTGTAAAAGTCCTAGATTTATCCTTATTTGAGTCCTCAATTTTTAGATGACAACTTTTATATATTTTTTTCTTAATTTTTAAGTAATTATGTACATATCTTACTCATTTTATAATGCATGTATCTTAAACTTTCATTTCATTTTTTTTTATATACTCTTCTAAGCTTCCAAACCATAATATATTAATATTTTAATTAATCATTCATTCATAGAAAAATTATATTTTCCTTAATTTGTCAATTAAATTTCTTCAATCAGTTTAATGAGATATTTATAAAATACTATTGGAACAATCGTCTAACTATTATTATTTTTTAATTTTATTTTATATATTATCAATAAAATAATATCCTATATATTAATTAAATAATTTTTAAAATTTTTAGTTATAATTTTTATATTTCTTATAATTTATAAATTTTCCTACCATATGTAGATACTTATATTTCATATAGCAATTATCACAGGTTTTAACGTGATTCTGTAGAAGAATAAATAACTTTCTTAATAAACTTCTATTCGTTTAAAATTAAAATATTAACATTGCTATTGAACATTAATGAACTTGTGAAATGATATTATCTAGCCACAACAAAGTTCATTATCATTCCGGTCTCCAAAAGCTAGAGACTGCTATGCCACATAACAAAGATGTGAAGTTGTGATCATTAATGAACTTAAGAGGAACATCATCAAATGAACAACCAAGTTTTAATGGTCCAATCCAAAAGTTCTGTATGTTAAAAATCAAGCATTCATGACAAGAAAAATAATAACATCAACAGATAGTTTGTCTGCCTTGTCTTATTTTTATCGGGAAAATGTCTAGTTGATTAGATTCAAGGACGGCATGATTCAAGGAATATACTTCACATGAACTTAATTCTGCCACGATAATAATTAAATTATAAAGTAAGTTTTGTTTATGGGTAATTAATTTTTGAAATTGAATAAAAAAAATATGATTTTAAGTATAACTATAGTATGGTATATATGCAATTGGATATGTTGTGTTGACTTTTATGTATGCTGTAAAATAACCTGTATATGTATTAATAAGTTGACATATACTAAATTCATCAAGGTAATCTACATTATCACTCATTAGAGATGAAAAATAATTTATGTTTATAGATAAAATCTGTAATAAATATAAAAATAAATAGTTAAATGGTTATTCACAAGTAATTTAAACAAATTTCTTCTCTATCTGTTCACTAATGAGACAGATGGATATCATATTACGGATTTCTGCGTGTACCCGTTATCCATTGTTGTTATATATTTACTCAAATACTCTTATATTAATATAGATAGAGTTATAGAAAATGTCCAAAATTATCAAACGCTTCCTACTTTCCCTGTTTTCTTCAAGACTTTCACTATCTCGCCTTAGGTTGTTGTTGTGCTCAAGGCTTGCTACTGTACATAAGTTCTCGCAGCTGCACTCAAGAGTGCTATAGACACATTGTGCTCCTTGCTCCATACATTGTTGTGCTTGTGTGAGACTATGCTTGGTGAGGAAGAGGGGGATTTTTTGGTGGGAATTCGAAGAAATAAGGGGTTATACTGGTAGTGGAGATTTAGATGGAGATGGCTTGGGTTAGCATACCATGTTTGACAGGGTTGGCATTTGTTTCTCACATGAGAGTTGGACTTTGAGGAAGGTGGTTAAAGTACAAATACATGGTGTGCAACTTGTGAGTATGTGGATATAATTTTTATTTTTTAAGAAGTATCTATGGATATCTGTAAATATAAAAGAATTCATAAATATTTATTTAATGGGTACTTGTATAGGTAACATAGCGAGCATGTGATATGTTTCTCCACTAAGATGAGAGGTGGGTACTAGTTATGGCACTCCTATCACTTTGTCATCCCTATCTTTCAGTATTTCTTACATATACATAATAGAGTATTGTTTCTTTCTAGCATGATTTATAATAAATGCTAAATAGACATAGAATGATAGAGTTGAACATATTTTAAACTTAACATATAATACTACCTTTGATCTTTTATATAAAAAAATAAATGAAAGCTTTTTTTTATCTTAATTATAAAAAATAAAAAATCATTTTTAAATGTATTAATTATTATTTTTGTTTTTTACTCTTAATTTATTATGAAGTCTATTAACGAGATACCTATTTGTTTTTTTTTATGAAAATGAATATAATTATTAAGGAATTAATAATATAAATTATAGTGATTGGTTGAAATAAAATTTCTTCAACTATGAGTAATATTATTAAATATAATAATATTTTAAATCTTTTAATTATATGAATATTTTTTAAATAAATTTAAATTTATGATATTATTAATTAAAATTAATTAAATTAACTATTTTTTAGTCTTGATAAATTATTTATTTATTTCTTATATATAAAAAGTAAAAGTAGTAGTAATGAAAATTTTTGTTGCACTTGTATAGATAAAGTCAAATCAATTCTTTTTTTCTAACTAAATAAACAATCAATGATATCTACAAATTGTTGGCCTAGTGTATTACTATTGATATTTTAAGGTACAAACAACTATTTTAAAAAAAGAATGAAAAAAATTAACTTAGACATAATATGATGCATAAAAAACTTACTAGTTTAATTAAATTTTCATCTTTTGTATGAGTAATTAATTACCTAGTACACCAAGCTTAAAAAATATATTTTCTCCATAAAAAAAAATTTAAGGACCTAAAATTTCACAATTTAAAGAACAATAAGCACAACTACATGAAACACATTTTACATCATTTTTAGAAGATATTGTATTAATTCTAAAACTAATGTAATATAAGACAATGTAAAATACAGGACAAATTCTACATTAGATACAAAACTTATGTAAAATATACATTTTTACATCAATTCCTCCAAATTCAAAAAAATATATTTTCTCCATAAAAAAAAATTCAAGGACCTGAAATTTCACGATTTAAAAGACATTAAGCACAATTACATGGAATACATTTTACATCATTTCTAGAAGACATATTGTATTAATTCTAAAACTAATGTAATATAAGGCGATGTAAAATAGAGGACAAATTCTACATCAGGTACAAAACTTATGTAAAATATACTATTTTTACATCGATTCCTTCATAACCCATTCTAGAAAGTAACACTTTCTACATGTAAAAAGTCACTTTCTACATTAGTTGTTGACAAAATTTATGTAGATAGTGTAACTTTCTATATCGGTTATGACAATAACTGATGTAGAATGTGATTTTCTCATCAATTGTCAATGAAAGTAAAATGTAGGATTTTTTTAATTGACAATTTATTTTAGTTCATTGTCCTAAAGTTGTAAACCTATAATTTTCATAAAATATTATTTTTTTTATACAATACAACTTATGGTGTTAGTTTTAGGTTTATATACATTATGTATTATAAATTCAAATTTATGGTTAATAAAATTATAAATAAAAAAAATCACAAGAGACACAAATTTATAAATCAAAAGAATAGTTTCACTATTAACAATAAATTTTACAAAAAAAGTCTACAAGTGCAAAAATAATGCATAAATGATAAAAAAAATCTAGACAAAAAGTTTATTAAGTGATAAACAATAACATAAAAAAATCCCATAAACATAGTTTATATTACAAACAAGTGGTCTCCCTTTCCAAACCTCTTGACAATGATCCAAGCAATTAATTTCGCACATGAACTTTGTTTTTCTTGTTTACCATCTCCTAGATAACACATTAACAATTTATATACTAAAGGTAGTAATAACATTCCTCAAAAATCAACAAAATTAGAGTCATACCTTTGTTGTAGAGCAATATAAGCCTTTTGCTTTGCATGTCTACCAATAAAGTAGCTTTTGTTTAACTTTGCAACTGTCTAGAATAAGATAAAAGAAATTAATAATGATTTCCAAGAAAAAATAGATAATTTGGAAAATATGGAATCTATGAAACCCTCAATGTGAATTTAAGACTTAAAAAGGGAATTTGTAGTTGTCTAAAATAAGATGAAATAAATTAATAATGGTAAAAAATCCATACCTTTCAATGACAACAATGGTGGCAAAGTGATGGCGAGGTCGTGGGTGTCGGCGTCAAAGGGTTCATTTATTCTTACAAATCTTTATAGGCTTTTGAAGGTAGATCAAGTTATCAAGAGAGAAAATAAACTTACCATAGAGGAGATGGAAGTAAGGAACTAAACAATATACAACAAAAGAAATTTTCTAAGGATAAATGCCATTCAAGAAATTCGAGAAACCTTTAGAAGCCTAGAAAGAGCTATGAGGATAAATGAAAAAACCCTATAATACAAAGAAGGCTGTAAATAATTATAGTACACAAAAAACCAATTTTAGCTCTAAAATAATCCAAAATCAATTTTTTGTCTGTCATGCTTTACTTGTTCACTATGTGTCATTTAAATATCACGAGTTGACTTTGCTTTAAATGTTAAGGAGAATAGAAATCGATTCATGATTAAGAATTCATTAAGTGATAAAAAATGATGTTACTAACATTAAAGTAGTATGGTGTCTGGACTTTAACCAAGCATCGACATCTTCTCTTTCTTTCATTATTATTAACACTAAGTCATGTAACTTAATGAGTTTTTTTTATTATTTATTCATTCTTGTTGTGCTTGATACTTAAAGTGCTTGATACTTAAAACAAGACTAACTCATGATGACTAAATGACACATAATTAACATGTTGAGTATAACAAGCCAAAAAATTGATTTTGGATTCTTTTAAAGCTAAAATTGGGGCTTTGCATACTACATATTATTTAGGATCTTTCTTGAGTTACCAGTTATTTCCATTTATCCTCGCAACTCTCTCTATGCTTTTAAAGGTTTATACAATTTCTTGAATGAACTTATCATAAACAAGGTGAAAATAATTAAGCAAACCACTAATAATAGAAGAAATTTTTTTTAAGAGAAACTTAGTTACTTCTCCTTAGTAAAATTTTTTTGCTAGATATCATCTAGTGTTATGCTTACTTCCACTTACTTTATGATAAGTTCATTATTTTTCTTAATATACGGAATGTCATCATACAAATCACACAAGAAAAACCCAAAAAGAAAACCTAACCATATATGTTCCAACACGTTTAATTTCAACTAAAAAAGAAAAAGTAAAACATTGAAGCACCATTAGTTATAACACATATCAAATTGAACATTCATACTTATCATGTCAAATACGAACCAATGTAGTATATATAAGTTTATATCAATTCAAAGATAATTGGTGTAGTATAGTTTGTATTAATTTCAAAAATCTCAACACGTTGCTTTCTACATCGGTTGTAGTTAAATAACCGACATAGAAATGACAACATAAAAAGTCATTCATATAGTAGTGAAGACTCACTTGTTAGGCTAAGTTCATTTGGGTTGAGCCTTTTTAAAGCCTAATCCACTTCAAACTTTTTGTTCATACATTAGAGTAAATTATCATAATACTCCTTGAGATCTTTTTAGATTACACACAATACTTTTCATTTTTCTATCATTACACTAATCTCTTTAATTGTTTGAAAAAATTTATATTGATACTCCTTATACATTACACTAATCTACTTAAATGTTTCAAAACCATAACAATATGTAATCTTATAAAAGAGGTCATTGCAAATGTTGAAAAAGTAGGGAGATTTTGCGCAACGTAAAAAATTTCATGAAATATTAGTATGATTTACTCTATATATTAAGCACCTAATATTCAACTTTAATGATGAATTTTTAACATTTTAAAACTTCATTCATCCTTCGTTGTTTAAGTTTTCATCAAAAGATATTTTATACATTTTCATAGGTAAAATTTATTCCACCAACAATCTACATTTTGTACTAACTTTACTTTATTGATTTAATTTTTCAACGTTTTTAACATTTATTTGTATGTGTTTATTATTTTAAAATATACTTAGCATTAGGCTTATCTAATGAAAAATAAGAGATTATGAAAAAAATTAAAAAGATAAACTTAAGAATTAATTTTTGAATCCTTAACAAAAAAGGATATTAGATGTCTATTTTTCATTCCCATAAAGATTGGGGTGGAATCTAAGTCTATTGTTGTTGTTAATCTTTAGCTTATAATCTAGCTTTTTAAGTTTTTATTTTTCTTAAAGGAAAATATGAATCAAATACATTTTCTAAAAATCTTTTTAATAAATTAAGCAACTTAATTTTTATATAAAAATGAAAAAATGAATTGTTTTTAAAAGAAAAATGAATAAAGCTTTAGAAAAAAATGTATATGGTTAAACATTACTTCCTTTTGTAAGATCTTTTTTAGGTAATCTCTTTTGTAAACTTTCTTTCCTTATTCTTTTGATTTCTCATCATTCTTTCTACTCCTTTTATATCTTTTTCTTTAACGATTTCTATTCTTATTTTCTTACTCTGATTTTAATTATAGTAAAAATGATAGTGATGGTTCTTACTTTTACTCCTTATATTTTAAAATTATATATGTTGTTGATTGATTTTGTTACTTGTTGAATCATCACTTATTATTATGACACAAAATAAGATTGTTAAAAAAAATAAATTAAACTTAATTGGTATTGAACTAAAATAACCTATGTTAAAAAAATCAAATTATTTTGATTAAAAAGTAAATTAAATTATTTTTTCAATTTTAAAAACTAAATTGCTTAAATAAAATTGAATTATAACTTATGAGGTTGAA
>JAMLFT010008198.1:0-13943 GCA_026544285.1 Pachyrhizus erosus | reverse complement strand
ATGTGAGTGACACCGAAGAACAATATGAGGAGAATGTTGTGAATAGTTATGATGATCGAGAAACCGAGGAACAAAATGAAGGAAATGTTGTGGACAGTTCCATAAGCATTGATGTTCCTCCTATCAATTATGAGACTCTAGTTGAAGGGAGGGTTAGAAGGAATCGGAGGTTTGGATGATTGATTACGAAAGAGGAGAAAGTCCATTAGATGATGCTGACCTAAATGCATTGATGGTCACTGAAGATGATCCAATTTCATTTGAGGAAGTTATCAAGAGCAAGAAGTGGAGAGATTCAAGGATGAAAAGGATAGAATCTATAGAGAAAAACAAGACTTGGGAGTTGACTGATTTGCCAAAAGGAATGAAGTTAATTGGAGTAAAATGGATCTTCAAAACCAAATTTAAAGAAATGGAGAAATAGACAAGTTCAAAGCAAGGCTAGTGGCAAAAGGGTATGCTTAACAATATGGACTAGATTAAACTGAAGTATTTGCTCTAGTTGTTAGGCTTGATATTATTCGTATAATACTTGCAATAGCAGCACAATATGGCTGGAATGTTTTTCCATTAGATGTGAAGAGTGATTTTCTTCATGGTGAACTTAAAAAAGACATTTATGTGCAACAACCCACTGATTTTGTGAAAAAAAAAGTGAAGAAGACAAAGTGTACAGATTAAAGAAGGCATTATATGGCCTTAAACAAGCACCAAGAGCTTGGTACAACAAGATAAAGGCTTATTTTGTTCGTAATGGCTTTGATAGATGTCTTTGTGAACACACATTGTTTACAAAATCAAAGGATGAAGGTAAAATTTTAATTGTGAGTCTGTATGTAGATGACTTAATAGATACTGGAAATGATTTGAGTATGTGTGATGACTTTAGAAGATCTATAATGTCAGAATTTGATATGACTGATTTAGGAAGAATGATATGTTTTCTTGGAATTGAAATTATACAAAGTTCAAGTAGAAGTTTTGTATGTCAAAGGAAATATGCCCATGAAGTGTTATCATGGTTTGGTATGGAAAACTGTAATGCAGTTAAAAATCCAATTGTTTCAGGCACAAGACTGTCAAAGGATGATGCAAGAACCAAAGTTGATGCAACTATGTTCAAACAAGTAGTTAGCAGTCTTATTTATTTGACTGCAATTAGACCAGATTTAATGTATAGAGTAAGCTTAATCAGCAGATTTATGTCTAGTCCTACTAAATCTTACTGGTTTGCAGCTAAACAGATATTGAGGTACTTGAAAGGAACAACTGAAATAGGTATCTACTACAAGAAAGGGAGAAACACAAATGTTGTAGCATACACAAACAGTGACTTTGCTAGAGATATAGATTATAGAAGAAGCACTTCTGGTTTTGTGTTTTTGCTTGGTTCTGGAGCAGTTTCATGCTCTTCAAAAAAACAACTAGTAGTATCATTGTCCACCATTGAAGCTAAGTATATAATTGTTGCCTCATGTGCATGTCAATGTATCTGGATTCAAAGGGTGTTGAAGAAACTAGGCTTTAAAGAACAAAATAACACATTGATTCTATGTGATAACAATTTCACTATACAACTATCTAAGAATCTGGTGTTTCATGGGAGGAGCAAACACATTGACATTAAATTTCATTTTTTAAGAGACTTAGTGAAAGACGAAATTATCAAGTTAAATTACTGTAGTTCACATAATCAAGTTGATGATATCATGACCAAGCCCCTCAAATTGGAGTAATTCTCAAAACTTCGCAATATGTTGGGCATAATTGAAGCATCAGAATTAAACTAAATGCTCTTACATCTAGTTTATGGAAGGGAATGTTAGCAAATAGTCAGTAGTTGTTGACCTATTTTTTAGGAAACTACCCACTACTTTATGCATGAAATTAGTGGGTTAGTGCATAATTTTAGAAAATTACCCACTACTCTCTGCATAGTGGGTTAATGCATAATTTTAGAAAATCACTCACTACTCTTTGCATAAAATTAGTGGGTGTAAATGTTGTTTCTTGTTTTATTTTTGTTTTGTGTTTGTATGGCTATATATAGCCTAAATTGCATCTTTAAATGAAACAACACACTGAGGTACATCAAATAGAAAAATTCTACTATTGTGTTCAACACTTTCATAATAATCCATCCTAAAAATTATCTTAATTTAAAATATAATTTTTTTACTAATTTTAATTCAGGAATAATCAGAAAATAACATCTTATCTTACCCTTAAAACATTGGATAAATAGAACATCATCCTCTAATCAATCTTTTTTAATTTTGAAACAAAATAATTTTATTGTATGTATAATACAAGGATTGCTGCTAGTTTACATACATAGACATAAATAACACTTATACTATTTGCGTCCTAGAGAACTTTTTCTATGATCTATAATTTCAAATCCTCGTTGATAACTTTTCAACAGTGGCATTAATAATTTCTTCCTTAGAGTTTATGTTTCCAAAATATATACACTTTTTTTGTAGTATTCGATTTTTTTTATTTTTTATTTTTTTGTAAATAAGCACCCAAGGTTTTAATTTTAACTGTCAATTCATATTCAAACTGCGTTGAAGTTAAAAGTCTTTAATTCTCAACTATCTTATACTTATTAAATCTTTCTTTTATTTTAATTATTGTGTAAGATAAAAAATTATTTTAAAATACTTATTAGTTTAGTTTTAAAATGTAATATTAATTATTTTTTATTTATATTCTTAAATTTTTAAACTAATTAAAATTAAGATTAATTTGATAAAAAAAAATTATTTATTAAATAATTTTTTTGATCCGTATAAAAATACCTAAAATGACAATTTAAATAAGACAGATGTTAATTTGAAATTTTTTAGTTTGTTTGCTTTTTTAAAAAAATAATTTAAAGATTTTATGTCTATTGATTTTTCTTTTTTATCCTAATTCTTTCTTTTCTTTTCTTTTCTTACAAATTTTGGGACTGAAAAATAATATCACCAGAATTTTTTGTCATATGACTGCGAGATGGAGTTAGCTCCTTCGCTACATACAGTGCATGTTTGGTTACAAGTTTCAATGGATTTAGAGTGTTTTTGTTTTTCAGTTAATTCAACTAAACATCCTTGTTGTTACAAAATTTCTAATACACTAAAACTGTCATAAATATTACAAAAAATAATAAATAAAAACTTCATATATCATATTTATTAAAATTATCAAAAATATTATAAACATAAATATTTAAACAGCTAGAAAATATATAATTATTAAAAATCATAATAAACTTAAATAAAAAATATTTACATATAATTTATATTAATCATATTATTATTTAACAGTTAAAATTAATGTAAAGAACTAAAGACAAAGTATAAAAATTAACAATGGACTAAAAATAGTGAAAATTTTATGAAAAATTAAAAATAAAAATTTAAATAAGATGAGAGACTAAAAGTATAATTTATTTAAAATAGGATTATTTTTCTTATTGTGCCCAGAAATATTAAGATACGTGCATTTTTTTTTTATATGTAGTTCAAACACTTGCATAATGATTTTAATACTTGTAGACCCAAAATTGTTAAATTATGGTCCTATCTTGGAATGGGCATTGTTGTTGCAGTCTGGTTTTTGCAAGGGGTGTTGGTGATGGTTGAAGCTCGTCGAGAGAAACAGATGTCTTTTTTTGTCGTCACGTGCATGAAAACAAATTAAAAAATTAATTTTCGATTTTATTCTTTTTAATTTAAAAATTATATTTTGAAATAGACTGATCTAAACACATTTCTACACACAAGAAAAAAAAAATTCAAAAGACGTTTAGTGTAAAACAGTATTGCAATAAGTTTGTTAATTTTTAAATAATTATTTAAAAATTATACCAATAATAATTTTTAATTAATTTATAATATAATATTTTTTACACTGATAATATATAGTTAATAAACTCAAAAACATAATACTACTGTATTATTAATATAACATTTTTAATTACATTTTTTTTATAAGAAAAATGCTAACAAGTGATATTAAGACACTGGAAAAAAAATTAAACTTAATAAATTTTTATTAGAAAGTGTCACAATGGACTTTCTCATGATTTCTAATACAATCCTTTTATTAACTAGTGGTAATAAGTATGACCTTATTATTATTATTTTTATAAAATCAAATGTTTTATTTTATATTTTTTTCCTTTTTTTCTAACTTTTTTGTTTTAAATTCTTTTATTATTTTTAGTTTTTATCTTTTTTTATGTGGACTCTTTATCTTTTAAAAATTTATTCCTTTTATTTTTTTATAACAAAAAATAATTATTTTTATATATATTAAAAATTAGTTAATTATATCTAATCTTTTTAATTGCACAATATTTTTTAAATTGTTTTTATTATTTAAAAAGTTCTTAAAAACTTATTCACAAATAAAAAATAATTAAATAAATGATATTTTTTAAATATCATTAAATAAAACATAATTAAAATTTATTTATATTTAAAAATAAAAAATTAGTTAATTTTTTATTTATAAAAAACAATGGATTGAGCATTTTGGTATTTTATATTTCTAAAAAAGTAATAAATGATTTTTTTTTCCGTTAACAATTTTAATATATTTAGTCTTAAAAGCCACCTCATAATAAAATTTAAAAACAAGTGAACTAAAATTAGAAGAGGTAGAAATTATTAACAAATGAAAAAGAAAGAGAAAGGGTCGATTATGAAGTGTATGAGATTGGACAAGGAAGAAGAGGGAAAGGCTCCTATTGTGGCGTTTCCAACAGGCACGAGTGGTGACTTGGACAAGTTGCACTATCGTGACGGTGATACAGCAAAGAACGAAAAGGAGAAGAGAAGGGAATAAATGGCAAAAGGAAAAAGGAAAAAGGAAAAACGAAATCCTGAAAGGTTTCGTCGATACCATTGACAGCCTTCATCGCCACCGCCAACAGCCGCCGTTGACACCATCGATAACCTTTGCTGCCTCTTTCGAGAGATCCCTTCAAGAGACCGACCACTCGTGTCACCTCCTCCTCCCTCAACCATCATCTCCACCTCCCACAGTCACCATTAACCACCAACTTCAATGTTTCTCCTATTTTTAGATTCAATTATAAGTCCGTTAATTTTTTGTGACCCCAGATACCGGTTCACTTGCATCGCACTTGTTTTTGTTTATTAATTATTGTTATTAATTTTGTTCAATCATTTTTAATTTGCGGAATCTTAATTGACATATTGTATTGGTTCTGAATACATTAAGACATCCAAATTTCTTTTATGTCATGCACTGATATGTTTGACATGCAGAGATGCTTCAGTCCTTGTGCTATTATAATAATTACCTTGTGCTTCAGTTCTAAATACATGATCTTTGGCTCTGCCTGTTACAACAACGTGGCACAGTTATAAATTACCTTGTGTTGTTAGTAGGCAAGTGGTGTAAGAGAAGAATGAAGCACATATTTAAAGCTATCAGTGTCCCCAACTGCATTTTGTTGCTTGTAGAAGAATGAATCACATCCATCAGGATATTCAATGTACAAATCCTAGGTATATTAAGAAATTTAATTTATGGTTGAATTCAACCATTAAAAAAGTACTTGTGTATTAGACTTTTGTTCATTCACAGCTTGTGATTTGTAAAACATTATATCAAGAAATGTTAAATTGGCAATCAATTCGTCTCTTCTTTTTTTCAATTACAGCTTGTATTGTAGACTTGTGTTCAATCTATGTATTGAGAGTTAATTCAAGTCTTGAAAGTTTGTAACATCAAGAGTTAAAAATTTGATAGCCAAATACAACTAGCCAAAGTAAAAGTTGCATTGCCAATAACTAATCTTGATACAGCAGACAAAATTGCATCTGAGCTGAAAAAAATCCTGCATCCAAATTACTTTTCCTACCATACCCGTGCCCTCCTTCTCCACCTTACCCCTCCCAAAAAAATGTGGCAAGAGAAGATATATTGTAATACAAGCCACTCAAAACTAACACCTTGACACATGATAATGATAATCCTTTAAAGATCAACTTTCATGTTATGATCTGTAACAACTAATATCATTGTTTTTTCTTAACTTAAGTGAAAGAAAGCATGCTGGAATTTAATTTGGTAGACAAATTAAAAGTTGCAGAAAAAGTATAAAAATCTTGAGTACAAAGCATGTTGTGAAAGTGAAATGAACTGAAAAATATTTTAAACAGGTTATTTAAATAAAGTCAATTAACTAATTCATTTAAAAAGCAAATTGCATAGCTGAAAAAAGTATTTGCATTCATCATGAATATATGACAGTTTGACATACTAAAAAGCTGTAAAGAACATATTGTTAGTATCTTGCTATAACAGTAATAACAATCTTGTCAGCGGATTACTTTACAACTTAAATAACAAAATGCTAGCGAAATACACAAAATATTCTACTATGTCATCTGATATGTAATTGCAAGATTGCTGCCAAAAAAAGAAAAATGCTAGCTGAATGCACAAAAAGTTTCTGCCATGTATTCATTGTCTCTCGTGTGAACTGCTAATTGGACGCATCCAATTGTAATTACAAGATTGCTGAAAAAAAAAAGAAAAAAAAAAACAATTAAAACAGAACATTTTAAATAGAAGCAATTACATGAGTGTCTTAAATCAATAATATCCACCTCAAATTACATTATCAATAGGAACCAAAAACTGAAACATTTATCTATAAATAAATCATAGGATTGATACATTATATAACAAAGGTTATGATCATTTGTATACCTGACTTAATTGATTATATGAACTTATTCCTTGTAACATTTCACTAAATGTAGTTGAAGTATTTAAACCCCAACTTGATGAATAAAATTCCTATTAAGGGGTATAAAAATGTTGTCATCTAAATAAAATATTAAATGCTATATGAAATCAATAAAAATTATCATACATCATATACATGTAAATGAGCATTCAAAGAAGTATAAACTTTAGAAGGCTCATCCACACAACTCTGAACATTAGAATTAACTGAACCAAATCTGGTCCCTTTTTGTTTCTGCGTAAATGAAAATAGAAGTTAACGAAATACTATATCACCAATTACTACATGTTTTATATAAAAAAACTAAATGATCTCTAACTTGTATTTTTCTTTGTTTTTGTAGTAGTCAATCATTTCCTTTTCTCAAAAAACTCCTTCTTACGATCACTAGTATCTTTAGTCTTTGTAAGGAGATGATTAAACATTGTAGCACATTCACCATCCTCATGTTGAATAAAATGGTTCTCATTGGGTACATCATTTGAATCCAATTTAAGCTTATTGAGACATTGCCCCACACGTTCAACTCCAATGTCAAGTAAGCTCCATATGATTTGTTGAGTTTCTTTGTGTTCTTGACTTTCCAAAAGTAGATTGTAAAATAACTTCATGATAGCATTGGGATAAAGAAAATTAATATTATCATTAGTAGAGCTATAATCTTTCGTAGAGCCCTCATTCACATGCGTACAAATCATGGACCTTGTATTTTTTTACCATCTTCTCAAGAAGTATCTATCAGGTATTTTCAAAACGCCTTTAATGTTGTAAATTCTCAAAGCATGACTACATAGAATGCCTATAGAATCATGTGGAAGAGTTAAATGTTACCATATATTTTTTATGAGGCATTTTGTTCAAAATGACCTCATGATATGATACATTATTACATCCACAAACCTCTATAGAAGTGCTTCCACTTGTTCCATCAAGATAGTCTTTCACAACAAAATTAAAGATCTTATGAGTATACATCATAGTTTTGGCCATGGTTGCATCTTGATCTATAAAGATTATTTTTGGTTTTGATTTTCCATACCCTCCAAGAATACTTTGAACAACCAATTAAAAGATGTTGTTTCATCAAATAGTAAGACACAACCAAACATGATATTTTGAAAATGATTATTTACTCTAACAAATAGCGCACGTACCAAGTTATATTTATTAGTACAATAAGTGATGTCAAAAACTTAACATCCTCAAAGCAATCATAATCAACTTTGGACTTACCATCTCTCTAAAACACATTTGTTAAACATGACTCTTGATCCAATTACACACTATAGTATAACATAGGATCTTGTGCTTGTCTACTTTATAAGTTATTTACTAAGTATTGAGCATTCTCCACTTCAATCATTTTCAATTTTTCAGTATAGACAAAATTATGCATGTCTTTCATTGTTATGCGTAGTTTATCAAACCCTCTAACCTCTTCACCTAAATAGCACCAAATTTTTGTGACTCCTATACCATAATTGACCATGGATTTTATGAAATCTCCAATACCAGAATTAACCATGGATTTTATGAAGTCTCCTTTGACATTTGATATATTTCTCATAGAATGCAACAAATGTCTTTGCTCCAGTAGCACAAAGTCATGATTGTGATTTTTTTCCAACTTCGTAATTGTCCATACTCCTTCCTTACTCCCACAAAATGGCACTACAGATTTGCAATTTGTTCTTGAATCTGCTCTCTCACAAGTGACTTCAACTTTAGACTCATTGTTCTTATATCCTTCCTTTGAACAACAAAAATCTGTCAAACGTACATACTTTTTTTCATTATCATAATACAATACAATTCCCTCCTTTTTTTTACATTAAAACCCATCTTGAAGGCATGTGTTTGGTACAAATTATAGGCTTCATCTTTGCTATTACACAACTTGGACAAGAAAATTTTCATTAGGATCATGAATTCCAAGTGGTCGACCTTCATTTTGATCCATATTTGTTCTGTACAAACAATATCATTTTCAAAAACTGAACTTTATGACAGGACATACAAATGACAAATTACAACATGAATTTCATTATATTACAAAATAAAAATATATAGCAAAGCAGTTAGTGCTTTTGAATAGGAAATCATGAAACATCAAATAGAATGCAAGTGGTGAAACATCAGTTAGTGCTTGAGTTGTTGGCCAAAGACGTAAAACAGGGAGTAGTAAACAGTGAACAGTTATCACTTTTCTTGTTTCAATGTGATTCTATATAGTAATGGTTTTTAATAAAATATGATGAGATTGAGAATAGAGGAGATTATGAGAATGAAAAGAGGGTTTGAAATAGAAAACCTTCACAGGAACAGAGGTGAAGATTAAAGGGGTAAAAAAAACGAGGAAGAAGGTGCGCGGGAAAAAAGTTTAATTATTTTTTCTTAATATTTTTTTTTTTCTTTGAGTGGTTATTGAAAAATTTATCAGTTTCTTTAATGTACTGGCATGAGGATTTAATGTTTGTCGCAAAATGACCCGTCTGAATGTTAACCGTGTGATACTTCTATTGGTTACACTCTAATACTCAATCTTGTTTTATCCATTATCGTTTGATTTATATTCATATTTCCTTTTGGATTGCTTAATTTCTTGAATAAGGGTATAAATATTTGCCACAATTCAGTTTGATTTATTTGAGGATGCTACTGCTAGCCTCTTTCTCGAAAGAGAGTATGGTGCTAGTAAGAAAATGACTCATGAGCCACGCGTTTACATTGATTCTTGCTGATTGTTATTTGTTTGTCAGATTGCTAAGCGGTTGGAGAAGTTCCAAAAAGATCAGGGAGGTGCAAAATACAACGAGAAGGATGGAACACAAACCTTGGACGAGGCTTTCCTAACTTTGATGGTCCAGAATTTGTAAAGGAAGCAGCGATTCAGGCAATCAGGGATGGGAAAAATCAGTATGCCCGGGGTTATGGAGTTTCCGACCTGAACATTGCTATTGCCGAGAGGTTTGAGAAAGATACTGGACTAGTGGTAGACCCTGAAAAGGAAGTTACTGTTACATCTGGATGCACGGAAGCAATTGCTGCAACTGTATTAGGATTAATAAATCCCGGTGATGAGGTTATTCTGTTTGCTCCTTTTTATGATTCTTATGAGGCAACATTGTCCATGGCTGGTGTAAAAGTAAAAAGCATTACTTTGCGCCCTCCTGATTTTGCTGTCCCTGTTGAAGAGTCGAAGTCCACCATCACGAAGAATACCCGTGCCATTCTTATAAATACTCCTCACAACCCTACTGGAAAGATGTTCACTCGCGAGGAGCTCAATTGCATTGCATCTCTTTGCATTGAGAATGATGTTCTGGTTTTCACTGATGTAGTTTATGATAAGTTGGCTTTTGATATGGAGCACGTTTCAATAGCTTCTTTGCCTGGAATGTTTGAAAGGACAGTGACAACGAACTCCTTGGGGAAGACATTCAACATAACAGGATGGAAGATTGGTTGGGCCATAGCACCCTCACACCTTACATGAGGAGTGAGACAGGCACACACTTTTCTTACTTTCTTGTCTCCTAATCCTTTTCAGTGTGCTGCTGCAGTAGCTCTGAGAGCACCAGACTCTTACTATGTAGAGCTGAAGAGGGATTATATGGCAAAGAGGGCTATTTTGGTGGAAGGATTAATGACTGTTGGCTTCAAGGTATTCCCACCCAATGGAACATTCTTTGTGTTAGCAGATCACACCCCTTTTGGACTGGAAAATGATGTTGCATTTTGTGAATATCTACTTAAGAAGGTGGGGGTGCTGGCAATCCCTTGTAGTGTGTTTTGCTTCAATCCAGAAGAGGGAAAGAGTCTAGTCAGATTTGTTTTCTGCAAGGATGAGGAAACTCTTAGGGCTGCGGTTGAGAGGATGAAGGAGAAGGTTAGAAAATGATCCCAGTGCTTGATTAAGTCATGTGATATGTATTAAATTGAAGACGTTTTCCTGTTGTTGAACTATAGTAACTTTCGATTGATAGAATTGGATGTCGAACAATGCCATTATCAAATTCTTATTGCATGTTTTCCTTCCCACGAGTCTTGATGTTTTTATTGATTTGTGTTTTTATTTCTGGGTTGTGTGGAGTTGAAAATAAGCATGCAGTTCTACTGTAATTTGCAAAAATACTTTCTTCATGTAGACCACACAGAATGTCCCAACTTTCTCATATTATATAAATAGGAATGTGAACAAATCTTGACTCTCAATATCTGGTGTTGTATTACCTGGTCTACAAAACCATCTAGTGCCTCAAATTTCTGTACTAAAAATAATATCAAGAATGAGACTTTACATTAATTTAGAACATTTTATTTGTTGAAAACATAATCAAATATTTTGATAATTGTTTACGCATTGCACAATTTCTGAAAATCGAAAAGTTAAACCTATTTCTATCCAATCACAAACTCTACTAGATTTTCAACAGGACAAACAGTTAAAAGTAATCAATATTATGGTAGAAAAAGATTTAACCATGTAATTTATTATCTCTAGATACCTCTTATTTCCTATACCCGATGTATCAACTGCCATGTCTTGGATCAAACTCTGCTGAAGTTTATCCAATCCCTCTGAAAGAGTATCTTCAGCTTGTTTGAGCTTCAGACGGCTTGATCCTAACTGTTGAACTTAAGCCTACTTATAACAGAAGTTCCAATCAGAAGACAGGTACTGGCTACCTTTTTGTAAACTCATTCATCCTGCCTTTTTCCGTGCACAGCCTCTCGACCGAGCCAGGCATCTTGGCACTTAAACACAAATATTTAGCAGCTACCATGTCAGAGACAAACTGGTAGACAACAAAAAAAATCATAAACCATTCTTGTTTGAGAGAAACCGAGACTCTTCAGGCTTCTTAATACTGATTTAGTTTAATGGCTATGCACGAGATGTGATCTGAAGAAATTTCATCACCTTATTAACACCTTTATTTGTAGCCTCTTGATCAGCGCCAGAAGGCTCTCTTGATTCCTGAGAAAGGTCAGAAGGTTCTAAATCTGATTCCAATAGCTCAGAAAGTTCAAATACACTTCCCTCTCCCTCTCTCCCTAAAATAGAAAAGAAAAGACATATAGTAACAGTATCAACTGTTTGCAGCAACATGTGCAGCACATTGTTATCTGCAGGGCGAATTGCTTAGCCTCCCTTTGCATGAATGGCGATAAAACCTTGGTAGTAACATAAAGCTCTCAACGTCTAGCAGATTCACACTAGAGTATTTGTTACAACTTACAACAGCCAAAAATAGAGAAAGAATCAACAGAAACAGCCCCATAAAAAGGTGATAAAAATAAAGTTCAACTCAAATAATCAACACCGTCATACTCATTCTGTCAAAGGAAATTCAACGTCATTGAAAAAATTTCTAGAAATAAACAGAAATCAGCCAATGTACTAGTGTTTGACTTTGACCCACTTGAATCCAAGCTTTTGCTCATAACAACAACGAATCCAAATTGGAACCAAACGAAACACTAATACTGCTATAGATGGAAGAACACCAACCTATACCAGGAGAGAATTGCAACCTTCGAATTTGGTGATTCATCCCTTTAGTCAGCAACGTAAGTAGGGGTATATTTTGTAGTCTTTATAATGTTTTTCAAATTTGTTCTTATCTAAATATTTTTTTTAAAAGTCAATTTTTATCATTTATTTCGCCATATACTTTCACTTTTTAAATAATTCTTATTTATTTTTTATCAGCACTACAAAAATTATTAATCATTTTATTTTTTATTTCTTTTTTATATTTATATTAAACTGTTCTTCTTGATCTTTTTTTATGATGATATAATTATTTTTATGTAATTAAGAAAATATTAAGATTTTAGAATGAAACAAATATATTATTTAAAATATAATGATTAATTTATTTTTTAAATAAAAATAATAATAAAATTAATCTAAATTCACTTATTTTATATATATTAAAATTAAGATGACAATAAAGACTAATCAAATTAATAAGGATCAAACTAATATTTTGAACCTTAAAATATACTCTAACTTAAGTGAGTTTCAATGATACAACTCACCTAAATTTTTCATGTACAAAAAATATTATGGTATCCTTATAAATAATAATAAATAAAAATATAAATAAAATAATTATAACCATTTATTTCTCATAGTTCCTCCAAATCCCAATTAGAAGGGAGGTAAAAATAGGAGGAAAAGGATTTTAGACTCTTTATTTTTTTATCTTTTTCTCTTCAAATTTTTAAACGAAATAAAATTTAAAATAAATATTTTCTCTTTTCTCTATTTTTTTTCAAACATAATATCCAATCGTAAAATTTCTCTCAGAAGTTTGTAATTTTTCCATTTGATATTTAGGAACATCAAATGAAAATTTTAATGGTATTTAGAGAACCAAAAGAAAATTTCATAATTTTTAAAGGAATTAAATAGGAAACTAAAATTATAAAAAAGAAATATTTCTTAAAGAAAAATATTTTAAAATTAGATGTTCAAAAATTTTTAAAAGAGAAATCAAATGAAAAAAAAAATTCACCATTTAAAGGAGAGTGTTAACAAAAGAAATGAAAAGTAAAATCTTTTTATGAAAAACGATATTATTAACGCACCATCATCCTGATTTCTAATAAAACAATATTATTTGTTAATTCTTTAATCAATATCCTTATGTTCTATTTAGGGGTCACTATATAGTAACATGGTATAATAAAAAGAAAGACAAACTTTAATTTTATCTCATGTTTAATTTATGCTAGATAATATTATATAATATCTTATTATGTACTTGATATAAATAAAATAATAATAAGTGATGGTGGTAATAAAAACAAGTGATAATAATAATATTAATAAATAAAGGTAATTATGATAATAATGATATTGATGATGGTGGTAAGGACAATGATAAAAGTGACAATGATAATAATAATAATAATAATAATAATAATAATAATAATGATAACAATAATAATGATGACTATGAGAGTGATGGTAATGAAAGATAAGGAGGAAAAAGAGATTATACTTTATAACCCCAATTATTTTTTTAAAATAAAAAAAAACATTACACTATCATGATATTATAAATAAAAAAATTATACCCTAATAGAGAGATTAAATTACTCCAAAAGTAAGTTTAAAATAATTACTCTTGTCAATTATTTTTTAAAATTT
>JAMLFT010008197.1:0-13944 GCA_026544285.1 Pachyrhizus erosus | reverse complement strand
ACTATAATATAAAAATATCCAAATATAATAATAAAAATAAAATAGAATAAAATAAAATAAACTTATTATCTATTATTGTCAATATCTTATATAATAAAAAGGTAAAAAAGAAAGAAAATCATATCTTATGCAAAAAAAGTACAAAAAATAAGATCCTACCTCAAGAGTAAAAGAAAAAAATATAATAAATCTTACCTTAAATAAAAAAAAATTTAATAGAAAATATAATAAATATTTAAGGACAAAAGGAGAATAAATATAAAAAAGTAGAAATCAGAAACTAATGTTTTAAAAAATAGTACTTGAAGTAGCATATGCTAGAAGCTATTAAAAAAAGTTTATTTATTAAACAATCAAAGTAGTTTTTCAGCCAATAAAGAGAGTTAGAAACTATATAAAATGTCTTGTCAAACATAACTTAAGGTAATGTTTGAAAAAAGAAAAAAGAAAAAACAAACCTAGTTGAAAAGCTAGTTGGAAAGTTTGTTGAAAGTTAAAAAACTAATTAGTGGCTAAAAATTAGTTGAAAGTTAAAAAAACTAGTTTATTAAACCATAAGTGTTTGGTAAATTATTTATTAAAGTAGTTCAAAAATGTAAAATAACAAAATAGACATATTTATATTTTATTTTATTTATAAATATCTATTTAGGATATTTATAATTAGTTTTAAATTTATTTTAAAGAGTTGTAGTGTTTATTTATAAACCAATAGTTTTAATTATATTTTTTTTATTTTACTAATATATTTTTTTATATATTATACATTTTACTATTCGTCTTATATTATATCCTAAAATATTAACAATCAAATTTATAATAAAATTAAAACAACATAATTTTAAGTAGACATCACACTTTCAGTAAATTAATTAATGTATTGGTTAAAATATTTTGAAGTATAATATTAAAATTAGATATTAGTATCTTAAAGTATAAACTAAAATAAAAGAATAAATATTGTAAATAATATTATAGTTAAAATAAAATAAGATAAAATAAAGTTATTATCTATCATTATCAGTATCTTATAATAAAAAAAGATAATAATTTTTTTTATCTTATGTAAAAAAATAAAAAAAAATAAAATCATACCTCATGAGTGAATGAAGAAAATATAATAAAATCTTACCTTATTTAAAAAAAATTAAAAAAAACTTATACATATTTAAAGATAAAAATAAAATAAATATAAAAAGTTAGAAGTTAACATTTAAAAAAATGTTACTTGAAATAATATTTCAAAAAATATTAAAAATTACTTAAAAAAAATTGTTTGCCAAATAGTCAAACTAATTTTTCAGTTAATAAAAAAATAATAATTAATTAAAATATTTTGTTAAACATAATCTATTACTAACAAAAATGACTAATTTTTCATATAGAAAACCAAGATTTAAATCTTCACCACAAAAGGTGATAACATTTCATATCTAATTGTATCATGAACAAAATTACCTCCGAAAAGTGATACCTATAAAATGAAAAGAATATACATCATGCTCCATTTGGTAAGAGAAAGCTGTGGATTATATTTTTCTCTAATTCTCTTGATCCTTATAACTGATTGAACATGAAAAGCGCTACATTTTTACTAGCCAGTCTAATCCACTTTTCTCGTAACTTCTGAAACCAATGCCCCTCTTCCTAGACCAGAATGTCTTCATATTATTATTTCTGTAACAAACGTTGAAGGTGGTCGGTAAATGTGGCCGAATCAACATGTTCGAGGGTCCGTTGGATGCCCCTCATATTCCATTTAATTATACGTAAAGATGCATTAAAAATATAAATTTCCATCATCGGCTGCCATACTCACATGTTGCCTATTTGACAACTACATTGATATACAATATACTTCCAAATGCTCTACACTATAAGGAACTTGTGGAAAAGTTGAAGCACAAAAATCTACTCGACATAAAGAGCGTATGAAGGTTACACAAGGATGGATTGCAGCATAAAATCCTATAATACAGAAACTTTAAATATTCACGACAATGCAGCATACACGATTATGCCAGCTGCCATGTCCCCCCATCATCTTAGGCTGTAACAGTTTTTGTTTTGACCCCAATTTTTTTCCAAGACACACTAGGCATAATTTGTTTTGTGTCAACACGATCTTTGTACTGAATAGCAAAGTTGAGCAGTGAATCAAGGAGAGAATCTGAAAGGAAGTGTGGTCTCAGCCCCAGATCCACTAGTTTAGTGTTCTTGCAGTTGTAGTAATGCTCTTCTGCCTCAACTCTCGGGTTAGGCACATTGATAGTTTTCACATCAAGGCCCAGCTTCTCACCAGCTTTTGTAACAAGGTTGGCAAGTTGATTCACTGAAAACTGCTCAGTGAATTGATTGAAGACTCGGAACTCCCCGGGGTTTGCAGGGTTTGCGATGGCAAGCTCAACACATTGAACTGTATCTCTTATGTCAAGGAAGCCCCTAGTCTGAAATATGTGCATTTATAAAATACAAACAAGAAGTTAGCATCAGAACATTTCAAAAGTTCCTCCTACAGACACACTGTCAGATCAATTCAACTAATTTAGGAAGAAAACTAAAACAAAATAGAGCAAAAGGCAGTGAGATAAAATCAACATCTAACACTGTATAATGGTGGCAGGTGCTAATCACAGTTACTATTGATAACACTCGGATATCTAGATTGAGTTGCAACAGATCCAATACCAGAAAGCCGGACTAGTTTAATATAATTACTGTTAAGTTTCAAAGAAAATGTGGACACGCCTCAGAGAAGCTCCATGAATGCTCTTTGATTCTTCTCCAGTGGTCTAATAGACAAAGACAATACAAATAATATAAACATGTCCTGATTGAAATATTGCAAAATTTGTCCTTGCCATAACATTCATCAAAGTCGCTCTTCAGCTTATCAATAAAAAATAAACAAAGGATGGGGGAATGTTACCTGGCCTCCTTTACCATATACAGTAAGTGGATGACCAACAGCAGCCTGAACACAGAACCGATTCAATGCAGTTCCGAATATGCCATCATAATCAAACCTGTTATACAGCTCTTCATGCATTGCAGTCTCATCTGTTCTTACTCCGTAAACCACTCCTTGATTCAGATCAGTTGCTCGAATCCCCCAAGCTTTGCAAGTGAAAGCTATGTTATGTGAATCATGTACCTTGCTTAGATGGTAGAATGAGCTAGCTTGCTTGGGATATGGCAAAGTGTCTGTTCTTCCATTGTGAGTTATTGTAATATAACCTTCCTCAATATCAATATTTGGGGTCCCATATTCACCCATGGTCCCAAGCTTAACTAGATGACACTGCTCTCGGAACTCTTTTATGGCAAAGAGGACATTCAGTGTCCCAATAACATTGTTTTGCTGGGTATACACAGCTCTTGACCGATCTATCATAGAGTAAGGAGCAGATCGCTGTTCCCCGAAGTGGACAACAGCATCAGGTTCAAATGACTTGAAGGTTTCAGATAAGAACTCAAAATCACATATGTCACCAATGTAGAGCTCAATATTTTTTCCAGTGACAGATTTCCAACAGTGAAGGCGGTTCTGGATGGAGGTAATTGGCATTAGAGAATCCAGTCCAAGCTGGTGATCAAAAAGGCGTCGAACAAGGCTGTCAACAATGGCAACCTCGTAACCCTTGTTAGAAAGATGGAGGGCGGTTGCCCAACCACAGTATCCATCTCCACCAATGACCATGACTCGCTGTGATTTAGAAGAGTCACCAGAGCTAGTTTGAACTGGGGTTTCCTGGCTGGTTGAAACTGCAGCAGCATGTACTATTGGAGAACCTTTTCTTGGCTTCTTTTCTTGCAAGACAAGCCTTTTAAATGGAGGTTTAGAACTATTGCAAGCAACTGAGATAGAAAATGGCATCGAACAACGGTTAAAAGTTTTTAAGTAAGGTTTATTTCTAGAGCATATAGTCAAGGAGCAAGAAGATGATAACAACTGAGCCATCTCAATCTGATGTTCCTCTAACTACTTTGATCACCTGAAACAAGAATTAAAATCCAGTCACTTGCATTTCACTTCAAATAATAATGAAATACTTGAGTAATAATGATTCATCAATGTAATCTCCAACATTGTTGATGTAAAGCAAGTAACCAAGAGTAAATACTAGTAATATCACAGGCACGCATCAACACAAAATAAATATCACAAATAAAAATCAACACGAGGACTAGCCAACTTAGAGAAATGAACGATAACCACAGAAATAAATTATTTTAGTTGAGTGACAGGAATACAAACTGGCTGGGGTATCAAATCACAGTGAAGAGCTCAAATTATTCATATTCCATGACCGCAAAAGTCAAACACCATATTTCTGATAAGCGACCACTTCATTTTATCAATGTTTCACCAAAACACTACCCAACGCTCTTTGAAGAGCTAGGTTTGTTTATAACCTTTAGCCAAAGGGGATAAAAATGATTGCTCTTATTTAACATCCATTCATTTGCATTGCACATTAATTTAGACGATAGTTCCTCAAGTAAGTAATTATGATTTATGGAGTCATTAACCCAGTTTCAAAACTCTGGATCAAAAGAACGTGGCAAGACAAACAGCAAAAATTGTAAATTTCACAAGCAAGCATCAACACAATACAAAAGAGGGTGAATTCGAATCAACAAAAAAGGACTAGACCTACTTAGAGAAAGGAACATTAACTGATCATAATCACTTCAATGGAAAGGACAGAAAATGTAGATAGATGGAAAACTACGAGGAGCACTTCAAGTAGCCATCTTTTCACTTATTCTCATGCCCTCAAGACACTAGCCATCATTTAATCCATGACCACTTGAAAATGTAGATAGATGGAACACAACATAACAAGCCAAGGCAAGAAAAATGGAAATTGCGAAAGATGGTAAGTGATTGATTAGATTACCTTAAGAAAACTCGAAAAGAAAGAAGCAACAGTAGAGTCAATAGGAACTCAAAAGAGTGAAATGGATTTGACTCTGGCTCTGGTACTGGATAAAGATAAACCCCTGCAAATTTTGGGTTTGAGAATCAAAAAGGATGAAGAGGAATATCCCTTTCTTCTCTCTCCAGAGAGTTCCTAGCTACTGGGTTTATGCCGGCCCGATTGCAGATCTTATTTTAGGGCATTGCTATTATCACTACCAAATTGCTATTAAAACCCTCAATCTTTTTATCAATTTAGTTTTTGATGAAAATATTCCTTACTACATAACAAAAACTTATTATCATCCTGTATCTCAATTAAAAATACAATAAAAATACATTTTTATTGTATATTTGAACAACATTGTAACAAAATGAGAATGTGTTTTCATTGTGTCTTAAGAAATCATCCAGATGCACAATGAAGATATGTTTTCCTTATATATTGTTTTGATACAACGAAAATATGTTTTCATTCTGTTATTAGGAATTAAATATGTCAGTATACATAAAAATAAATTTTTGTTATATCTTGAAAATGTTCAAATCGGTGATATTTTGGTTAAGAAAACAATAGCAATATGGGGGTAGCAATGGCAATGCCCATCTTATTCTACATTTCAGCTCAAAATAAACATGACTTGAAATTTACGGTATCTTTGGATAAGTTTTTTGGTAGATACTTATAGAAAAAAATAAGAAAAAATAAAATATATTTTTATAAACTAAAATACTTTATTCATAAATTAAAATTAACTTTTTAAAAAACTAATCAAATTAATTTCAAATAGTTTTAATTCTATAATACAATCAATAATTAGCAAAGTTGTTTTAATAAAATTAGTAATATGTAAATTATAGTTAATTATATAATCGAAATAATATCATAAATAAAATACATTAGCATCAGTAAAATTAAAAATATATAATTAAAATAATATCAATTTCAAGAGTTTTTTTTTAAATAAAAGGAGAATATGTAACTGAGGCAAATGTAAATTGCAGCCGAGCTGTAGGATCTTATAGAAAGCCCAAACAAAAATATTGGGAAGTCACAAGGTTTTACCAAAATGAAAAAAGGACATTGCATACAGGTTGGGACTTTGAAATCTGAAGTCACTAGTCAACAAAGTCAGTACTGAAGTTGAGGACACATTTTGTTGAAGACAGGGAAATGGCTGTTACCAGTGATCTTGTAGGCTCAGTTTGGTTTTTATCTTTTTATGAACTCCATGCTTTTGCTGTTACTTAACATCATCTTTTATTCTTGTTCATTATTACCTTCGGAGGAAACTATCCATTATTCAGTTTCATGATCACCCAAACAAGGCTCCAGTTTCCTTATTACCATTGTCATTGTTCAGGTCACGTATGTTTTGACCAGTGTCCATAGGATCAAACTATAATTATGACTAATAATCGTTTCTTAGCCAAAACAAAAAAAAAAAAACCCAACTGTTCTTAAAAGTAGAAACAGGCATTGTTTATGTTGCATATCTACAATTGCTTATAATTCAGTGTTCTACTCAAAACAAGCGAAGAAATTAGGTAGTCATGACTTTTCACTATATGTGTCAGTTTTTGGATGTTCAAAAACAGGATAAGAAATATTTTCTGTCAAAAAAGAGTATAAATAAGCAATACGAATTAAGCCATTCTAATGTGTTCCACTTCCACATAAAAGATATACACCATAACATGTAAAGATTGTATATGGTATTTGTAATGCAAATCTTTCATACAAAACATCCACAGAGAACACCAAGAGAGAAATGAAAGGAAAAAAAGGGGGGAAATATCCCTGTATTGAATTTTGTTGTTGCTGAATCACGAAACATTCTATACTCTTTCCTCCTAAGAGACTATAAAAAATATATGGCACTGGACAGAGTTTTCACAAAACAAAAAACTGCAGACATTCCAAAGGATTATGATCATATACATCTCCTCGTTGACCTGCATATTTAGAGGAAACAGCAAATCAGAATTTTCAAGATACTAGTATATCAATACAACTTGAAAGTGAAACTATTACTTAAAATGCATGAATGTTCTCATAAATGATGCATCTAGAATTCTTCCTCTTCTGTTGTGTCAATTAAAATTGATCATATGACAAGAGTACAGAAGTGGCCACTTGATATTTCTCACTGGATATGATTTCCCTTGACATTTTCTAATATTCAGTTTTCAGACAGTTTGACAAGTTTTCTGTTGACTGTTGTTGTCAACTGCAAATCACTTTATAATACTTCAAAGAAGAAAAAAAGAGGAAGGGTAAGTTCAAAAAGAAAAAAATAAATTGGAAATTCTACTTGAGGGTAATTTTCTACCTGTCAGCTTGAATTTATTTCGCTACTCTTTGCCAGTTTCCCCAGTTTCAGTTTTTTATGGTCGGCAAGACTGTTTCAAAAGCTTCCACTAGCAGCTCCACTTTTCTTTTCCTAGCCGGGGTTAATTTGGAAACAACCTGCCGAAGTGCATAATCAAGCATCCATTCTTCAGTGCCTTTTCTTTCTTCCATGTCTTGATGCCTTAAGTTAACTTTTTCAGCTTCTGAATCAGGCTCTAAAGGTAGAAATCTGGGCCCTCTTGGGTTGAATTTCCTTACTTTTTCCAATGACTTGATGAACCTCCTAAGCAGGATCACTTTTTTTAGATTGCTCCAGCTTCTAGACAATTGCTGGTTGGTTTTGCTTTGCTCCTTTGGTTCTGATTCTTCTTTTTCTTGGATTATTCCATTTCCAGATTCCATCTTTTCTTCTTTTTGGTTGAGGCTTTCCCCATTTACGTTTTCAGTTCTGTCAGATTGCTTGGAGTTGTCTGAAACGGTGTTGTAAGTGAGTGACTCCTTGTCTGTTAAGTCATCTTGGTCATCTGGAAGAATTGAATCAATTGCTTCTTCTACCATCTTGATGGCTTCAATCTGTTGGAGTGCAACTTCTGGATCAGCTATATGGTCCTTGAATTTCATCTCTTGACCAGCCACAGGTGTACTTTCACAAGAGATGGAAGTTCCTCTTGTGTTGCTGCCATCAATCCCTGACTCTCTCTCATCTGCTCCATCAATTTGTGACTTGGAATTGCTTTTAGCCATATTTGATACCATGTGCTTATATACCAAGTACCACAATCCTGTGTTGTTCTGTTTCTCTACAGGGGTCTCAGGTTCTACAACAGCACTCCTAGGAGCTTCAGATTGTTCCTTTGCAGGGAACTCTTCAAGAGTCTCAGTTTCCAGCTTAACATTTTCAATTCCTTTTTTTCTGTCGGCAGTTGATTCATTTGCAGGTGCTCCTGAACCAATCAAATTAGATCTGAGTGATCTAACTAGACCTTCTAGGACTAAACTTTTGGGCATGGAAAATTGTTCCCCATTATCACCAATGAGATTCTTTGTTTCAACATCTCTTCCAGGTGACTCAGATTTGATATGTGGATTTTCTGTATTCACACTGGATAGCAAATCTTCTGGAACATCATTGACTGTTTCATTGGTCGGAGCCTCCTCATGACTACTTATAATTTCAACTGGCTTATTTAAGGAACTTGATCTAGTATCTTTGATCTCTCCTAGATAAATATTATCATTGTCACTAGATATCTTCTCCTTATCATAACTGCCAGCTAAACTTTGCTTTCCATTCAAGTCTTCTTCAGCAGCTCCAAATGCAGGCATATTCCTGGCTGTCTTGATTCCAGGATAGTCAAGACATCGTTCTTTGAGCATAGAAGGATTGTGCAGTTCTGGCATTGGATCATCACTAGCATTATCTTCCAGTTCCATATTACTATCATGAGAAAATGTTGTTTCTTCCTCGCTATGATTTGAGGAATCATCAAGGGGTTGAACTGGATTTGCTTGAGGTTCCATTGTTGCAGAAAACCGTGGACTATTATCAGCATCTTGAAATGGCAGAATTGTTTCAAAGGCTTTTACTAGAAGTGTCACTTTTTGTCTTTGAGCAGGTGCAAGTTTAGAAATAACATTTTGAAGTGCATAGTCAAGCATCCATTCCTCAGCATTCTTTTTCTCTTCAGCTGTTTGGTGCTTGAGAAAAACTTTTTCCATTTCTAAGCTAGCATCAGAAGGAAAACGTCTTGGTCGTTGGGGTTTGATGTTTCTTACCTTCTCTAATGCCTTCACAAACCTTTTCAAGAGGATTAACTTTTTCAGATTGCTCCAGCTTTTTGGTGCTTTCTGATCAGGTTTGGTCCCCATCGTCTGTGCTTTTGGAGATTCTGTGGATGCTGAGGTATTCCTTTTTCTCTCAGCTTCACACTTTTCTAAGTTTACCTCATCTGAATCCATGCCTTCAGATATGCAATGATCATTAGAAAAGAGGTCTTCAGGCTCTGGGAGAAGGATTTCATCAAATGCTTTCTGCACCAGCTCGATTGCATTCTTATTTTCATCATCCATATCCTGATCCGTATCGCAATCATCATGACAAGAAGAGTTGTTCACTTCATTAAGTGCAAGGGAATCTTGCTCTCTTCCTTCCTTGTCCTTTCCATCAAGGGGCTGCTTATTTTCGCATTCCTCTGTGTTACTTAATACAGCATGCTTATACATCAACTGCCACATTTTGAAATATTTTTTATCCCTTTCCTGCATTCCCCTTGCCATACCAGTAGTACTAGCATGTGCAGACTCTTTGTGTACAGAGCTCATCTTCAGTACTTCATAATCTGGCTCCATAGTTTTTCCAGTGTTAGTTACTTCTCCCTCCGATATCTTAATATCATGAGCAGAAAACTTGACTCCATCTGTTGATGTTGATTCCACACCTTGAGTAACTGTGGATGCTGGAGTGCCATTGGGCCTAATCCATAAGCCCCTTGCTGGCTTTTTCTTGTTCTGAAAATGAGATCTGCCATTTCCACTGTGGACAGTTTGAGATTTCTGAATGGCTTTCTTTGCATTACCAAACTGCTTTGATGTAGTAACAGGTTGACGATCCATTTTTGTTGGCTTTTGGCTCTTCAATGTGCGCCGCCTCATTGAGACAAAGCGCTTCAGTGGAGGCAGATTGCCATGGCGGTGACCATGAAGAGAGCAGTAAGAATATGGACAAACCTTCACAGCTGATACACCTTGAGAGTCACTTCCCTCTTGAGGGAGGTCAATGTGATCAGAAAAATGGGAATCTTTAAGAACAGAAGAACAAGTGGCTCTATGCAAGCTTGTGTCTGGGGAATGAGATATTTGATGGCCTCTCTCCATGGAAGAATTCGTTGATTTGCATGTTGGCATCTTTGTTAAGATCCTCACAGGCTTCAAGCTTAATCTTCTGGTCATGACTCTCTGGGGTTTGTTGCCAGCATCGCTCGCACTGTTCCAATTCTGATCACCACTGCCATAACTAGATTCAGATAGCTTTCTTGTTGATTTTTGGCCCTTGACAGTTGCAAGCTTGATTGATCTTGAGGACTTCAGTTTCCTCTTTGGTTCAGTCCTTCCAGATAACTTTCTGGTCAGACTCCTCTTCAGTTTCAAAGTAGACATTCTTGTCAAAGTCTTCTTTGTGAAAAATAGTCTTTGTGTATTCTGCCCAAAAGCAGCATTGTATTATTCTTATTCTTACTATTCTCCCAACAACTGAAACCATTCAAATCCCTTTTACAAATTCAGAGTCTTCAAAATCAGCAAACTAACCTGAAAACTATCCTTTGCATGAGAACTGCTGGTAGCCTTCATGTAATTGGGTGATGCATCTGCCATGTCAAGTGATCTTGGCCCCTCTAACCTTTCTGTGTCAACAGATGAGAGAATGGAGACATAATCATATTGGGGTCTCCCTCCTCTGGTGGATGATCTCTTGCTTGGCAATCTTGCAAGCCTTATTGACCTTACTTTCTTCAGTTTCTTCTTGGATTCCAATCTTCTATTTTCTGGTTGGCTGGAAACAGAATAATCTGTTACAGGCACCACTCTCTGAGATTCAGCATGATCACTGTGGCTGCCTTCAATCTCAACCTTCATTCTGCAAAATCTGTATAATTCATGGAATCAAAATCATGGAGTGAAAATTTATAAACACTACCAAAGAAAACAAATCAAGAAATTAAAAAAGGAAGAAAAAGTCTTGCACCTGATTATCAGTTACAATTATGTTTGAGAAATGGTCTTTTTTTTCGTCCCTAAGTCGGTGTTAGGAAAAAGTGTATCTTCTGGAAAATAGAGAATAGAGCTATTGCTTTTCTTTTCTGCAAAGAAAAACTATGAGATAGAGAATCCAGTGTGGAATTTTCAGACAGTTGTCTTTGTTTTCTTAAGGTGTAACTAGATTGGATATTAATATTATTATATTATATATTAAAATAAAGAATCAAAGACCATATATTGATATTAATACTTTTATAATAAAAGAGGCAAAAGAAAAAGAAAAGATGTGGCTTTTGGCATCTGAGTTTAGAATTGAACGTGTCAAAAGATAAAAAGGATGCCAAATGGGACCTGGAGATGCTTGACCAGTAGGAATGAGAGGAAAGTGTCTATTGTATCAAATTGACTTGGCTTTTGGTCAATTCAACTGCCTCGACGTGAAAACTACTCATTCGTATTTAATTTTACATTATTCTGAGAATTTTACTAACATTTTTTTTAACACGCACACACTCATTTTATGGGACGAAATTCATAGAGTTTACTGAATTATGGGACTTACTCTTTAATTAATAATTTTTATTTATCAAATAAAATATATATATCAAAAGTTGTGTTATTAGTATTTTCTCATACGGTCATCCTTTACTCGTCTCATGAGATAAAAAACTTAATCTCCAATTATTGCATGAAAAGGTGCACAGTAAATTTTTTTTTCTGTTTTTTTAAACAAAATGTCTACGAACACCATAAGAATGGTCCTTGTATGAATTTACTTATTTTTTTAAATACTTGCTCATTTTAATATATTGATTAAATATTTATATTTTTTCAATTTCATTTTTTTCTACACTTTTTTCTAAGCATTCTATCTTGGTTACTATAAAAGTGGTTTCTTTTTATTTTTAAGAGATGAATTATAAAAAATTAAGAAAAAAGTAATTTAGTCTACTATCATCCTTTTAAATTTTAGAGAGATTAAGAGTTTTTTTTTAATCTTTATGTAAACTCTCTAGGATGATAATTATTTACATGATTTTTGCTGTGGAATTTATTTATTTATCCTTTCTTTTGATCAGTTATACCCGACACATCCGTAAAAATTCTTATTTATTATATGGTAGAAACTCATTTATTTCCATGTGTTTAGCGTTGTTTAATATTCATTAATTAAAAACATTGAGAAAAATATATAAATCTACTAATTAAGAAATTATTTCCAAATAAAGTTTTTATTTAATATTTGTCCTTTGGTGAAAGTTGAGATCCGAGGAGTAATAGTTGGCATAGATAAAGTGTGTGTGGAAAACAGAAAACATAACGCATTTGAGTTCATCATGAGAATGGTGGGACCACCGATTTGCTCACACCTATCTACACGACGCAATTGACGCAATGTAAAGATCTGATCAATGTCATTAACAAAAAAAAAAGATTCCTTATAATTAAGCATTTTGAAAATTTATAATCCAAATACATGCATACTCTAGAAAAAAAAAAAACTCTTCTGATTTTTAAAATAAGTTTATCCTAAGGAAAAGTTGTTTTATTTTAAACTTTGGTTATATAACAAGTTGTACTAAGAATTTATAATAAATGCGTATAAATCACTCTTAATAAAATTCTACCAATAGAAATCAAAAACGAACTTTCTTTATCAGTTAGAAAGCCGTGTAACATAAGATAGTAATAATGAAGGAATGTAGGTACACGTAAGTACGAACTCGATCATTTTTAGTGTTAAACACAATTTTTGTCAGTTTGTATTATTTAATTTATAATTTTAATTCTTTCCTTTTAAAATAAATATATTTGATTTTTTTTATAAAATTATTAATTTTATATTTTATATTTTAATTAATTAAATCATTTCTTGATCATACTTTAAATAAATATGTAGAGTTTAAAATTTAATTGGACAAAAGTAAAAGAGATAAAATATAAATAAAATTAAACATAAGATCACAATTATAAAATTTTTAAAATAAAAGAATCAAATATTTTTTATTTTAAAATAGAAAGACTAAAATTTCATATTTAACAAAATAGAGGGACTAATATTATATTTAAATCTAATTTTTAATATAATGTATTGAGAATAAATTCAAAAAATTTCTCTTGCAATATTATATATTTTTTCATAAAATATAAAATTATTTAATTTAATGGTTGAATCATTTGATAATATTTTTTTATCATATATATTAAATTTCATATAAATTAGGTATTTGTTAATATAATACTAATAATGGATATTTACTTATATTTAAATAGTTTATCCATCTTTTATTGCTTAAAATAATATATACTAGGTTAAAAATAATTTTTTAAAATTTAAAAGCATATTTTTGTAATTATAAATACATTAAATTAATCTCAAAAAGTCAAAATTAAATTATAAAAAATAATAAATATAATTTTAACTATCATTTATGTACAATTGATAAACATAAAAAATAATGAATGATTAATTAGAATCAATAAATTTTATTATTATTATTATTATTATTATTATTGGACATTTTCAATAAATGAAGATAACAATGTAGTCTAATATATTTTATTTTAATATAAAATATTAAAATAACAATAAATTTTAATATATTTTATTTTAATATAAAATACTGATGTATTAAATATATTATAATCCATTATATATTAGAATTAATGTGAAATCATGTTCAAATTATTATAAAATATATTATAAATAATGGATATAAAATATAATATATTAAAATACATAAATATATATTGTATTTTATCTTTATATTATTAAAAATATAAAATATAAAATTATATTTGACAAGATATTTTAATTAATTTTTAATTCTTTTACTAGTTGAAAAATTATTTTGACTGTTTGATTAACAAACTTTTTTTATAAGTTTCTCATATTTTTTGAAATACTATT
>JAMLFT010008196.1:0-13945 GCA_026544285.1 Pachyrhizus erosus | reverse complement strand
TAATGGAATAAGGAGTACAAGTTTAACTCTTCTAGTCTTTATTTCTATAGAAGACAAGAAAAGTTTGAGTAAAAAAAATGGATTTATATTTTTTTAACTCATATCACCTTGTTAAGTTTTATCGAAGTTGGATAAATTCATAGGAAATTTGTCACATTTTTTTACTATTTAAATTTAATGATAAATTTTTAAAATATTAATTTTATATTTATAATTTAATTTTTTATATTAAGTCTCTCAAAGAAAATGTTTTAACTTCGTCGTTATCATATATTGTCAATAAAATATCGTTTTATACTAAAACTTACATATATGTTTATTTTTTATTAATATACTAACTTTTAGTTTTATTTTTTTTATAACTTGACTTTTTGTTTATTTCTCGTATTATTAAAAATAAATAAATACTTTAGTCAAATAGCTAGAATCATCATCAAGAGAGAAAACTCATGCCAAACAAAGCAAGATTCGTTCTTCTTGAAACCACATTTGGAAGCTTCAAACTATTAACGTTTGAGACCCAAATAATGTAAACTTGAAACAAAGTTTACTGCTTCTAAGACAGAGACGAAATCAAGGCATATGGGTCATAATTAGAACCAGTGCACTTGGGACATAGACAAGGGTCAGTGCACTTGGGACATAGACAAGGGTCAGTGCACTTGGGACATAGACAAGGGTCAATGCACTTGGGACATAGACAAGGGTCAGTGCATCTAGGACAAAGACGAGGCCAATGCATCTGGGACAAAGATGCAGCTAGTGTATTTTACAAAGTAGATCAAAAGATTCAGATCATGAAAATGATGGTCTCGCCAAAAAGCTCACCAGCAAAGTGGTAGCGACCAATAGCAAGAGGCAACGACCAAAAAGTTATTCGCTAAAAAGTGAGCAACAAATAGAAGGTGAACTTTTAGCAACACCAACAATCACTTGCAAAAAAGGAGAAGCTGTTTGGAGAGAGAAAATGAATCCATAGCAAAACTCGTCAAATGGACCTGAAAAACACAAGGGGTTAGGGTTGCCCAAGGGTGGCGACCACCACGCCAAAAGCGCGGGGGCAAATGATAACCCACATGTTGTCACACGCTAGCACAGTGCACTATTTGTCACGATAGACAAGCAACACGAGGGAGCGTGTGAGTGGAGATCTATCAAAGCTCTGAGAAATGTAGGTTGAGCCTAACTCAACTCCAAAAGCTAGTTCATAAAGTGAGGATTACCCCCCACTTATATACATTATTTTGACCATATCACTAGTCAATGTGAGATTTTCAACACACACCCCTCACATCGAAGACTAGACATCTCAAAACGTGAAGATTATAAGACTATTTATGGGTGGTCTAATAGTGTCCCAATAGACCCAACAATAAATCGCTAGGATAGGCTTTGATACCATCTTAAAAATGTGAATTATGGACCTAACTCAACCTCAAAAGCTAACTCATAAGGTGAGGATATTCCTTTTATTAAACACAACGCACAAAAAAAAAGTTTTAGGCCCATAACCCACATTTCTAAGATGATATCAAAATTTATCCTAGACGTTCAAAAAAGTCACCCACCATATTATCCACACACCAAGTCCAAAGTGTTGGACATGAGGGAGTGTATTGGAAAAACTCAAGTCTCACATCGACTAGAGATAAGGCCAAGATAGAATATATAAGTGAGGGACAACCCTTATCCTATAAGCTAGCTTTTGGGCTTCAGTTAGGCTCATAAACCGCATTTCTAAGAAAGGCAATTGTTGGAGATGAATAGATCGGCAGCCAATGATCTTCGTGGTGTGCTCTCCGATCAAAAACTCGCTAGAAAAGTTGGTGGCAACGGATGTTGCCGAAAAAGTCGCCAAAAATGCAAGAACAAAGGTTGCCGAAAAGAGGCCAACAAAGGAAGGAGCAAACCAGAGTTATACATAGTTCGCCAAACATTTACTTTCGAGAACAGTAGGTCCATCGACAAGGCATGATTCTCAAGATTGCTCTATCAGGCTTTGACACTATGTTAAATACAAAGAAAAAGTGGAGTAGATTGACTAAAATCATGTGTTTAAATACATAGCAGATGCTTGTTTATATAGGTTAATTACATTAATTATACATAAATAGAGAATTTTTTTTTCCTAAATGAAATATTATGTGCCTATAAACTGCAATTATTAATAAATCAGAATATTATATTTTGATTTTCAACACTCTACACCATATAGGCTACGTTCACACAACTATCAGACTTCAATGGTTTTACAAATTATGTCAAATGAAACCAATGCAAAACCTTGATACACTAGCACCAATCAATTGCTCTTAATAGAAAAAGATTTTGATTAATCCATGTCCAACCATTAAATTATTTTTATGCAGAATTTGCATGTCAAATTTAGAAATTTTAAACAACAATAAAGCATATAATGAAGTGGTTGATATTGTCGTTTCTCTAAAAACTATGTTGTACTTTTTTAATACATTTTAAAGGAGTAGAAAACAATGTTAGATTAACATGAAATTTTATGAGCATGATGTTCATGATACAAACTTTCAATCCATCTGAGGGTTTTGTGAGATATTCATGAAGCAAAAAAGATATGGATTGGAAAAATGTTGACTTTGATTTAACCCATGGTAATATCCTAACCCTATGATTTCAATAGAAGGAATATACTTTTGACATCCAAAAGAGCACTATTATCTACACTACGCCACTGAAGCATAAGAATTCAAACTTCTACAGCATATAAAGGTCTCTATTGAATTGAAATGAAGCAAAAAAGATATGGATTGGAAAAATGTTGACTTTGATTTAATCCATGGTAATATCCTAACCCTATGATTTCAATAGAAAGAATATACTTTTGACATCCAAAAGAGCACTATTATCTACACTACGCCACTGAAGCATAAGAATTCAAACTTTTACAGCATATAAAGGTCTCTATTGAATTAAAAGCCATTACAGCTCAGGAAGATATCGTAAACTTACAGTTCATTAATACACCTATTTCTGTCTTCTGGAAGAGAATTCTCAAGGTCGGACTGAAGGCTCATCAAATCTGAATGAAGAGTTGATATCTGCTGGACAATGCCAGGAGCTGATACATATGTGGACAGTGTAGTTTGAGTATCTGGGAAAAAATGGTAGAATGCCAGGAAAATGGTACAAAACAGCTTATTAGAAGGATAATAAGACCACTATAACTTAAATAAATCATAATATCTTGATGAGTAAATCTTCACTTGAATAAATTTTTAGCATGTCTCTAATAGAATGCAAAAAATGGTCACTATCATGTACTCCTCCTTGTTCTTGAACATCAGATGCAGCTTGGATAAGGGCCAGGCAACGACCCTACAAAACCATAAAGGAAAGTTCAAAAGATATACGTAGAGGTTTGATAAAAAAAAACTGAAAGATTTTGAAACTAGGGACTTTGAAGGAAAATATAAGGAATGCCAAGATAGCAGAACCCATATACCAACATAGCTTTAGGTTCAGAAGTCATAAATCATGGTGAGACCATGAGAGGGAAAATATATTTAGAAGGAATACTCAATGGCATTTTAGTGGCAGATTTGGCTCCTCTAAACTGCACCTAACTTTAAAAGAAGCCATATCTTTCAGCGGCAAAGGACAAAAAGTAGAATTTATTTAATAAACTATCCTTAGCATGACACTAATAAAACCGCATTCCAGCTATGTCATGTTAATCACCAACAATTTTCAAGTGCAACCTACAATTCATGAATGATACAACCTATTGTTGCATGCCTGCACACTCAGATAGGATTATTACTCTCCTATGTTCTCTCTGTAACTAACCCACCCCTATTTCCATCTCACTACCTGCCTAAAATAAAGTTAAAGGGATCTAAAAGATCAGCATTCACTCCAGGTGTACCCAAGTGAAAAGAAAATCAGACAAGTTACCAAGGAACAGGTAAGTGGAAATTTTGAAATAAAATAAGAGCAATACCATTACCATAAATGAAAGCAATGACAAAAGAATCATACAGAATTAAATAAAAAGTGCAATTGGAAATTCTAAAGATACATACCACTCGTCCCTCAGTTGCAGACAAGTATGCTTGCAGCTCAGACTCAATAACCTTGAGCAATGAAAATGCTCCAAGCATGTGCTTCTTTTCCAATTGGCAGGCTATCTTTAAGAACTGATGCCTGGCAAGTAGATTGATGAGATGGTTTATGAACTGCCACAAGAATTGAGAGGTTTGTTACCAGAGCTTACATGTTTAAAAATTCAAACATTAGATAATTTAACTTCATCACAATAATGTTGGTCGTGACACATACAAGGATTACAAGTATTGGAATAATGGAACTCATAAAAATCCATATATGTATTTTCTTATTTGAATGAAGAAGAAACAGTCACAAGCTTTTACATTTTATAAATGGCAATGGCCAATTAAAGAATCAATTTATTAAAATTTTGATTGACTAATGCAATTTTTTTCTTTATGTTGTGTTTGGACGGGGATTTTAAAATTTCCAAAGAATTTAAAGTACGTAGAAATTGAATTGTGACAATACAATGCCATTATTTATTTATTTGGATAATTATTTGGACAACTGAATTTTAGACCATAGCTTGTGTTCATCTCTAACCAAATATAACAGTAAAAATTGGGATTTCTCTTCCAAGATTCAACAACTACAAAGCCAAGATAATACTGGGAGGTTTGATCATGGTTGCAATGAAAAAAGAAGCAGGTAATTATGGTTAATGGTGACTGAAGGAAGTGTGACAGTGACAAATAAAAAAGAGAAAGAAGGATCATCAAGGGATGGTAAACAAAGAAAAGGTGAAATTTTCTCATAGTTTGTTCTGTTTCCACAGCTGTCAGTATCCAAACAGGATCTCACCATATATTCCTTCATTAGAAAACCACTCATCAAGACAGCATTGAATGAGAACAAGAGAGAACAAAAGGCAACAACAAAGGAAGTCAGAGTAAGTAAAAGCATGAAGCCATATGGACTTTCTACTATTTTCGACATTGTGGAGGTGAAGAGAGAGCAATATATTTTCAATTCCATCTCAGATTGTAGAATTTCATAGTTGTCATTTTAGGTAAATGATACAGTAAATCTATTTTCAAATTTCATGTTTCAAACATCCAAACATAGCATTTATCATTTTAAATTGTTTCAAAAAATACTATTCATCCTTAAAACTTTTTATCCAAACCCACACACTTGTAGAAAAGGAAAATTTCTATAATATAAAGAATGTTAAAGAATTATAGGTTTAGGGTTAGGGAAAGGCAAAGAAAGACATATGAAACTAAAATTATAATTGATAATTTGTAATGTTCTATGTAATATACAAAGCCTTAACCAGTTAACCTAATACCAGTATTTACACTATACCAAAGCCCACTAGTAGTAATACTCTTGAACTGGGCTTAACTCAACACCAAAAGTTAACTGAAGAAATGAAGATTGCCCAAGCAAATATAGTGGGATCTCAACACACCTCACACCCAAGATTGGACATCTAAAGCATAGAGATTATAGGACTGATTCTTCTACTGCACTAGGATGCCACGAAGCCAAGTAGATTTTTAGACAATTGAGGGTGACCCTATATTAGGTCTATGATAAGCTCCACAACCATCTTCAATTTGAATTGAGCTTAACTCAACCACAAAAACTAGTTTATGAATTGAGGATTCCTCAAGCCTTTATAAGCTCTAATGTGGTCATATCTAAAGCTAATATAAGATCTCAACAAATACTAACAAGCTATAACACTATCTTAAGTGGTAAACTCAAACAGAAAATGAATAACACCAAATTCAAAACAACTCAGCCAATCATGAACTTAGGCAACTGGCACACCCCTTGAAACAAAAGCTTTCAATTTAGTACGTTCTTCTGAAACTTTTGTCAGAAACTTAAGACATCCAAACATGCTGATAGAAGAGAAGAGAAGAAACTGCAACCCATTTTAAAAGCCAGCTACAACTGAGAAGAGAATAGAAAGTCAGAACTTCTAACTTGGGGAACCAATCTAAATTTGGAGGATGGACACAATAATCTAACCAACGTATTCCAACACTTCAGGACATATTTATTAAAACAATCACAATCAACATAAGTGGTTAAACTTACTGCTTTCTGCCGGTTAATATAGTACTCTTGGCGCATGACCTTCAAATCATAATCACCTAGAGGATAAAGGATTTGACCATACTAAATTAGAAAAGAAGTCATCTACAATATGAAACAAATGAATAAACTATTTGAAAGATTTGACTACACAAACTAATTCCTAATATAAATTGAAGAGAATATTTATATATTTAAAATATTTTATAAACATATTTAGAAGCAGTGTTTACCAGTGCATGGCATAGGGCACTAAACTCTAATAAAATAAATGGAATTTCTTCTCAATAGTTGAAAAAATACCTTGTAAAATGTATGTATCTTGGAGTTGAGCTAGCTCCCAGCACAAATCTGAAATAGTCTGAAAAGGGAAGAAAATTATAAGGCATTGGACTGCCATCCAGAGACCAATTATGTCTGGAGGAATTATAGGACTTAGTTTTAAAAATAACTGCAGCTTTAATAACTTCAATTTGACAGTTACTATAGGGAATAATTATGTATTTTCGTTTGTATCTGTGTGGTTGTTGAGGGACAATTATGTCATCTGTTTATAATTTACGGAACAGAGATAACCTTTGTAGGAATTTCTGAACTCTAGGACAGCAAGATTGTTGTAATTTTCTGTAATCTGGTCCAAATTGGTGTTCTATCATTTTGGTCCAACATACCAGAGCAAAAGGAGGGATTCCTGTGAAAGAGAGGCTGGATTTAGAAGAGAAATTAGAAGGGATGGAAGCCAGAATTAAGGCTTGGGTAAGGATCAATGTGGACAAGTAATTGGCAAAAAAGGATGACCGTACAAGGCAGGTGATGGCAAATTCTGAGAAGATTTTGTTCATTTGATGACAGGAAAGTCCAAGCATTTTTAATGGAAAAGTCAATGGTATAATGTCATTAACTAGAAGATACAATAAGCCTAGAATACAAGCTATGTAGTAACAAACCTCTGATAGCAACTTTTCTTCATGGTTATAAAGATTTGAAAGCTCTCCTTTCAATTCAGAATGCTTTCTCCTGTACATCACAGCACATGACATGATCACATATGAAAAACAGTAACTTAAAAATAAAGGCATTTATAATCAAAAGAATTTGAATGTTAACATTTCCTTTCAGAATGCCTTGAAAATTAGACCCCATGCTATGGTTAGACAAAACAAAAAAGTTTGAAAAATAAAAATAAATTATTCTAACCTCCCTTCCATTTTGCAATTCTTGCACAATACCCCCTGTATTTCTAAAATCTACCCAAAACCCCTCCTATTATATAAGTATGCAACACATAATTCCCCAACTGCTCAACCTTTATTTTTTGCATGAAATTGACAAGGATACCCTTATTGCAGATTTTGAAACATCACACAAACCCCCTCTATTTTTAAACATAACACAAAACCCCTGTATATTTAATATTAATAATATAACAACTAAATCCATCTACTATAAAGTAAAAATTAAAAATTATTAAATACTTAAATGATAAAATGTTAAAAATAATATTAGAGTAACATCAGAGAACAAAACAAACAATAAAATAAATTATAATTTTGTATCTTCAAAATAACAAATTATTTCAAATTATTGCCATAAAAACTGAATCATATGAATTAAGAAATTAACAAAGACAGAATAAAACTAATTTATTAAGAATAACTTTTCAAGGATACATTATTAATTTAATTATTAAAAATTTATCAGATCAAGTTTTTAACAAATTTGTTGCTATAACAGTTTTAAAATAATTCTTGTATTTTGAAGATACGAGCCTATAATATATTTTATTGTTTATTCTTTCATATTATGCTAATGTTATCTTAAAATTGTTATCATTTTAAGTATTTAAATATTCTAAATTTTAACTATAATATAAGGAATTAATAGTGATGCTTTTATAAAATAGAAGAGGGATGGTGTAATGTAATGTTTAAGAAATAGAGATGGGTTTTGTGTAATGACTCAATCTGCAATAACGGCATTTTTTGTCAATTTTATTCAAAAAGAAAGGTTTGAGGTTTAAGTGTGGCATATTTATAAAATAGAAGGTGTTTTGTATAAGTTTTAGAAATAGAGGGGTTTTCAAGTAAGAAGTGCAAAATAGGAGATTGGAGTAATTTACTCACAATAAAGAATTCCCTGTCAGAAAAATGTTTTTAAATTTATTGTTTGGGTATATTCTTTGTAATTTTACATTAAGGGATAAAACACTGGAGTTAACAAGATTACTAATACACAATGCAAAAGCTCATGGCATGGTCTTGAGAAAATGGCAATAAGGAAGGTCAGAATTTAAAAGTACAACACCCAGGAAACATGAAGGCATAATAGAGATTATATGAACATTATAAATACCTAAGAGAATGAAGATCAAGATGAATGTGAGCTTCATCTGATGATACTTGTGATTTAAGTGTCATTAAAATAGCCTGCTGCTTTGCATTCTCGACCTGCGCTTCAACCCATTGTTTTTCACTTACTCCAAATCTGTCAAAGTTTGCTCAGACGATTAACACTAAAAGATTGATAAAATATTTGAAACATGAGTCTGGTGTCCAGTCTAATTAGATCAACAAGAGTAACTATTACAAAATATGTTTTTAATGTCTTCAGAAGCAACCCAATAAAATCACAGATGGTATGAAGCTAACAATAGGATTACACAAAGGATAAACATGCTTTTATGTCAGCTATCCCCTAAACCACCTCAAAAAGAAACAAAATTACAAACTGTTTCTGTCTAACATGGCAATAGTACAGGCATGATTATCAAGCACAGACTGAGTAGAACTCAAGTTTGAGTTTGCTAGTCAAAAACAATCCGGTGATTTATAGGACAGGAGTTCATCATAATTGAATAACATAGATAACCACCCTATATCATAATAACCTAAAAGATAGATAAATATCCATATCTATAATTCTGGAGGTACAACTTGGTACATATTAAATCAATCCACAATGTACCAAAACAAGTCATCTGCAATGTGACAATGTTATAGGAAAGAAGCACATACATTGAGCGAAGCCGTTGCAACTCAGTTACACGTTGATGATGTGATTTTTCCAAATCTGCTGAATCACCAAAAAAAACACAAATATCCTCAACAGGTCCAGTTAAAAACATTCCTAGTTCATAAAGGACAAATATTCTGTGTGTAAACCTCAGCATAGTTGTATTTAATTGTAGAGATACAGATAGATGTTTTATGAACAATTTGTCAAGACTCCAGAGACAGTTGGTTCAGTACAGACATTTTTAAGTGAAATAAGGTGTCATAACTTCAACAGGAACAGACTTTTAACAACAGTTTTACACTGCATAGGGTTGGAACAGAATGCCAGAATTTTTAGAATTCCTTGCCTGTGCCACTTCAATAAAGTCACAAATAAGCAACAAAAACACAAATGAATCCTGATGTTGACTAGTTTTTATATCAATGGAAAAATAAGTATCATACATACAATATATAAATAAAATATATTTATATTGACAATAATAAAGTAAAAAAATACATGTTTGGTGCCAGTAAGGAAGCAGAAAAATCCAATTAAAATTTAGGAGTAATAATGACTGAAATCAAATACTACTGTACTGATTTGAGAACGAGGAAAAAGAATAGTGAATTGTAAGAATCAGCATGCACACCTCTAACATAGTTATTTGAGATGTCATCAAGATTCACCCAAGAGCATTTAGATTTCCCCTCCTCAGCAACAAGTCGAAATGGACCCTGATATTGAATTAGATAAATAAACCATAAAAAGGCATCAAGAACTTGAATAATAAATCAACATAATGTTTAAAGCATCATTATCAGAAAATACAAAACAGAAAGGACGACACCTAAATAGTTAAGTCCACCATAACAATATAAAACAAGGCAGGATCAGGAACAATCAACACCAAAAGTGATGTACCATAATTTTAAAGATTTCATTTATTAATTAGATAAAAAAAAAAAGGAAACTAATGTGAAAAAAGTTCATTTTGCATGATCTGAGTCAAGCTCTGAATCTTTGAATTTTTACATAAAATATCAATATATATGGCATGAATAGATCAGAAAAGAAAAAGAACTGTTAGAAATCCACCTTATTAGATATTAGAGGTCAACCTAGCCCACCTTAATTGCAGCCTCTTTGGACTGCCTAGAGTAGGGCTTAAGTAGTACTAATAAGACTTGGGTTTTTCTCATCTTATAAGCCGGTTTTGTAGAGTTGAATTAGGCCCTAAATCCAAATTCCAACTTCTAAGAACATTTTGAGAATAGAAGAAAACTAAATTTTTGTTTAGTATCTCAATTTGCAACAAGAAACCTAATAATCTTTCTTTTAGAGGAACCTCTCTGGCGGAAGGGCATGTTGCATGAGATTGACAATTGACTCTAAGATGTCTGTTGAAAAAAAAAGTCTCATATGGGTTGAAAATACAACAAATAAGTAAAGGGGATATGTGGAAGAGATTCACAAGTCCAAATTGCCTTGGGCATTTTGGTCAAAGTAGCAACATCAAGCCCAATCCCATAATAAGAAGACCAGCCACTGTCCCTACATTGCAAGACTAGGGCAGAGCCTCATCATAAAATTTATCAATGTTTATCATAAGTCCTAATCAAACCCATGCATAAGGACTTACATGACTAACCAAATTTTATAAGTCCACGTCAGGAAGTGGCATGTATTTCTTTTATTCCATATTCCTTTTCACCATTCTTAGTCTTTCCTCCATCCCAGCCCATTCTATTAAGCACAAAAAATACTATAATGCAATGATTAAAGCATGTTGTCACAGTGACACTAGAATATTCAATCACTAACAAATTAATAGTTAGAAAATTAGAAAAACAAAGAAGCCCAACAAAAGTTAGTCAACTGTTTAAGCATATTTAACTTCAAATTTATTAGTTATTCATTAGGCTAGAGTAAGGGGGACTAAAACTATCTCAAATAACATATTTAACTTCAACAAATGTGAACAAGCAATCAGAAATTTATATATCATAATCCACTGGAAAGGGGTGAAGGGAACCTACAAAAAAGGAGGCCAAGTGCATGAGGCTCCCACAATTACAGGGTGTGGAAAGGGTGATATCTATGCAAACTTTCCCCTAAGAAGGAAAGGTGATTTCCATGACTGAAATCAGCAACTTCTAGGTGGAGAAAATAAGGAAAAATGAAATAAGTTTCTCCATAATTAGCTTACGCACAAGTTAAAAATTATCTTTTAAAAAAGCTAACATGAGAGAACTTCTATAAATTAGTTTATGCATAACCTACTTTTAGTTTATGGAGAAGTTCATTTCATTTTCCCTTTTTATTTTCTTTTCTTAAAAGTGCTTATGGAAAAGTTAATTCAAACAAGCCCCTAGTCACAACTCACAAGGTAGCAACCTTTACCATCACACTAATGCTTACACTCTATAGGGAACCTATTCATTCTTGTAAGTTAAGCGTATAATCAATTTGTTAGAATTAATAGCAAAAAAGTATTATCACACAATGACAATATTTATCCTAGGAAGAGTATAGATTGAGAAGAAAGTAGAGAAAAACAAGTGTGCCACTTACTGTGTCCAGTTGCTTAGCAAACCACTGATTTAGCTCTTTTAGACAAGATGAGTCTCCGAGCAAGAATTGGTTGAAATCTGAGTATGCCAAATATATACCATCTTCTGCATTTCAAAGTAGCTAAACTCATCAGAAGAAAGATCAAAACTTGACATATGAGTTTTCAGCATACTACACCACAACAACCATCATGTCTTATTTCACTAGGTAGGGTTAGCTACATGTATCAAACAACACCACCATGCTCTATTGAAAACCAAATTTTTCAGCAAGATGGAATTTCAAAAAAATTTATATCTCCTTGGAAGCTGTCCATTTCAAATCTCCTCCATTTAACAAATCCATAAACCAAGGCAGAAAACATAGAACAAGAAAACTATCATTTGATCTCACAATGCCTGACACAGTTGAACAACATAGCTTCTAATAAGATAAAGCCAATAAATTTCAGACTACCACAAGTGAATCACAAAATTGAACTTTATAAAAATGAGTAGGACAAGGAAGTAACATCCGAGAGAAACAAGGAAAGGAAATATTACCATCACCCGAATGGTAATGAGCCAACTCATGTGTCGTGGAAGCAATTCTTTCAAGAACGGCATTCATCTGAAAAATAGAAAAATTAACCAAAACAAACCACCATAAGATGATACCAAAAAGCAAAAGGAAATACAGATTTCTAACAACTAAAAAAGAACAAAAATTCAAATTATTACTAGCTCTCATCCATTACTCAAGCCTGCAAACGATCTGCTAAGAAATATAATTGCACTCACAGCTTTCCTAATATCTACATGATTTCTATTAAAAAAACTTGTTCATACTTGAGACAACATTATCAATCATCAAAATTACTTACATGGAAAGCACAATAATCAATAACAGAGAGCATGGAAATAACAAATTACCTGTAAATTTCTGACAGAAAGGCTATCATCTATATTGGCAAGGTGTCCATTAACAATAGAGGTTGCAGCAAGGCGTGCTCGTCTTCCTTGCGTCAATGTGGAGGCCTGGCCAGAAAGCATGTCAAACTGAGACTGCAGATGCCTCAGCTGCCTCTGCAAGGCCAAAGCCTCCTCTCTATACGCCAAAGTGGCTTCCCTGAAAGAAAAAAAAAAAAAAAAACACAAAGATTAACAAAATGTTCCTTATCAATTGTATCAAACATAACAGCAGTAAAAGTACTTTATATCTTTCAATCCTTCTTCGGCGCCGAAAACCGCCTCCTGATTGTCTCTCCTGTCAGAGAAGGCCGAAATGCTGTCGTAAGCAAAGTCCAAATCCTCGCCCTGTTGGATTCAATTTAACTAAGTAAGCAACTAATCTAGGGTTTTGAGTTTCCGATTTGAAGAATAATGAAGAATAGAAAGCAATAGATGATGACCTCTAACAGTTTCCCTTCTTGCTTGAACTGCTCGTACCTGAAACACGGAAATGAAGCATTGATATTGAAATAATCATGAGTGAATAATGAAATAATTAATTGGAAGAGAAAGAGAAAAAAAGAAGTAACTGGGAAAGTTCGTTGAGAGAGAGAACGTTGGAAGGACGGAGATTGGAGCAGATCCAGTTGAGAAGAGGACGAGTGTCTTCGTACTGAAACGGCCATTCGAAGCTGTCAGGGTCCAATGCCTCCCAACCTTGGTAGCCTAATTCTCCCAGCAATGTGCAAAGCCTCGCACCGCTCATTTTTCCTTCAGATTCTCATTCCTCCTTTCTACGCTCTACTACACACTACACACTACTACACCCACCGTTTATTTTGCCCCCTCTGCTTCACACCCAAGCAAAGAAAGGGATTGCCAAAAATTTAAAATTTGAAACACCATCTTCCTCTCTTAAAAATTCTAAATTTACTTCTTGAAAATAATAATAATAATTATTTATATTATCACTTTAGTTTTTAAATTTTATTATTTATTATTATCTTAATTTTTGAAAGTATGTTAATATTGTTAGTCACATGGTCATAAAAAAAAATTAATTTGAATTAAAATGAATAATATATTACATTTTTAATAATTTTTTTTGTCATGTTTTATTAATTTTAAGAACTAATTTGATTGTGATTTACACGAATAAAATCAGTTAATTATCTTAAAATAAAATAAAATAAAAATAATTAAAATGACTTACAATTTTATTAAATGTTAATATTTACACGATATTTTTATTTACAAGAATACGTCGATATTATGTTAATATTTAATGATATTTTTTAAAAACAAAAATAATA
>JAMLFT010008195.1:0-13927 GCA_026544285.1 Pachyrhizus erosus | reverse complement strand
GATAAATAAATAAAAATGAAATAATGGTTCAAATTATTTAATAAAATATATTATATACTTCTTAATTAGTATATGCATAATACTTATAGTCAAAATTCTTATTATTATTAGGATATTACTAATGAGTATTTCTAGAATGTCGTTTAAAGAAATAAAAAATTAATATAAATATTTATTATATTTATAAATTAAGTTGCTTTAGTTTAATTTTATCTTAAATATAAATAATTCAATATTATTTATTTTTAGTATAAATATATGTTTTAAAAGTATTTATTTTTAATATAATAATATGTATTAAATTTGATTATTTTTTATTTAATTTAATTTTAATTTTTTTAAAAAATTATAAAATTCATTAATATTTGTATAACAAATATTCATGCAAGTATAAGGTAGGTGTAAGGTGTATTTTCATATAATAGGATGATGAAGAAAAGTTTCTACTTGGACTACCTTGTGACAACCTTTTTACTATTCCAAAATAAATTTGAAAATATTTTAATCTTTATTAAGTGTACAACACTTAATTTTTCTTTAGCATGAAATTATGGAATAAGCATTAACCCTGATGTGTGTCCAAACCATGATTTATAGTATTGATAAAATCCTTTTCCCTTTGTTTTCATGACTTTTCTCAATTTAAAATTTTAAGATAAAATCAAACAATTGACAACTGCATGATAACTAGAAAACAATAAGACTAAACATACATCAGTAGTACACTTTTAGTCATCCCAATGAGTCATAGAATTATCTCAAGTCACATACCAATTAAATTTTCCCAAAACAAGTCCCATCATAACAAATTATACACAAAAAATATAAAGTATATAATACATCATGCATTTAATTACAACACATTTAAACAAAATCTTCAAGGTCCAAACTCTTGTTTAGTGGGTCTTTGTTTTCTCTTCTCTAGCTAGAAGTCACTTCTGGAAGTGGGGTCTCTCATCCGTCTTTCTGCTATTAGCTACATCTGAAGTTTGAAAATTGACAGGTTCATTTCCGCCTTGTGCATCTAAAAAAGTAAGAGTTGTAGGAGTGAGTCATTCATCCTCAAGCATACAAGCATAGTATAAAACATTTATTATCGCATACTCTCTTCTCGCCGTGTCGTGCCTACTTGATTATTTTTACTAATTACATTTAATGCCCCTCGATGCCTCCAAATTTCTATTTCCAAGAGGACTTACACAACACGTGTCACTTTATTCAAGATTTGCTTTTTGGGTGACGATCGGGAGTACATATCCTGTCTAATACATCAAATCAAAATACTCTCAACCAAATCATAGTAATGTTCCACTTTATCGGGAACGCCAAACCGGTTATATGAATCCCTCTAATCACAGAACCATCACAACTTGACACCTTATACTACTCTCAAGAAATCACAGAGCCTGTGAACATTCCTTAGATACCTTCTATGGTCAATTTATGTAATACTCCGTCTTAATTCTCACACGTGATTTTGTCATAGCATTCACCAACTACCTTCTCCACCTTCGTGACTGAATCTCTATTTTAGGTACTGACCTAATTACACATTATCAGATGAGGCTTACCCTTATTGTTAAACAACATTTCATGCTCTCGAGTAGTCTCTTTATAAAATCAAGCTCTTGCCTTTTTTAAAGTTTGAGCTTTCTAGTAAGACACAACACGTGGGAAGCCATCGTCCATGCTGGGACTCATCGCTATCAAGATCCTTGTACATTTTTCTATTCCATCCTTCCTATTAAAACTTTGTCTCTCAAAGACACCCAACACATGTTCTTTCATTAGAATATATCTCAAACATACAATTTCCTTTTTTCTAATAACAGAGGCAAGACATTTAACCCTAACAATTTCAAATATCATTTTTGTCCCTTAATAAACAGTAATAAATAACAACAATTAAGAAAAGATAATGAGTTCCTTTCTCTTATCATGCATACTTCATTCTCATCCATTTATATAATGCAAAGTAATTATAATCATTCATTAAGAACAAAATTAAGTAACTAAGTATAAGGATGTAAGAAATCTAAGGGAAAATTTTATTATCTTCTAATATTGATAAGTTTCTTATTTATTAATATAATTTGTTATTAACATTATTAGTAATTTCATATCATTCCTAATATTGTAGTTAACATTTAATAAGATCTCGTTTTCACTTTATTAATTATTTATTTGATCATTTAAATATTATTGTGCATTCATTTAGTTTAAGAAGTCATTAAGTTGATGGGACTACTATTTTTCTTGAACCCTAACCCTACCTCATACGTTATAAGTTCATTTTTAGTGATCATCGGAATAAAAATGGTAGCATATATTTGTTTATAGCTCATTTATCACCACTAGCTTCATAGCCTAGTTGGTGAGTACGTTTTCTTCTCTTCCTAGGGGCTTAGGTTTGAATCCCAACCTCTTTCTTTTAATTTTCTTTGTCTTTTTTTTTTATATATTTATATTTATATATTTTATTATGTTATTAATATTTTCCATATTTTTATTATTCTAAAAATCTTAAAAATTTAATTATATTTTTTCTACTTTTATTCCTCTATCTTTTCTATTACCCATATATTTTTATAAATTCATTTTTTCTCAATTACTTTTAATATGTATACCTACAAATATATATATATATACATACAAATATATAAATCCTCTTATTTCTTTCTACTTTCATCTAAATTTTTATTCTCTTGTATAAATTATTGGTTATCTATAATTATTATTTTTCTTAACCGTTATTTATTTCTTAACAATTAATTAATTAATTTCTCATTATTCTAATAATTTTTAATAACAAATAATTTCCTAAAAATTTTAATTTAAGCTCTAACTCACACATAATACCAAAATAATTCTAAAAATAATTATAATTACCATTACAACATTAATTTCTTACTATTTACTTGCACTACATGTTATTTTCTTATTTTAATTAATATTAACTATTTTATTTCATTTAATTTTTATTTATTCAATACATTACAAGTTTGATGTATGCGATGGTATTCACAAGGCCAAATATTGCCCATGTTGTTGGTGTCATTAGTCGATTGCTCTCTAATCTTGGTAAAGAGCATTGGCAAGTTGTACAGTGGATACTCCGATATCTTAGTGGCATTTCTAGATTCTATTTGTGCTTTGGAAGCAATCAACTTGTGTTAGATGGTTACATAAATGTAGATGTGGATGGTGATGTGGATTCCAAGAAGTCTACTTTTGGATGTATGATGACTTTTGCAAGAGGAACAATGTCATGGCAATTCAGGTTGCAAAAATGTGTTGCTTTGTCTTCTACAAAGGAAAAATATATTGTTATTACAAAGGGTGCTAAGGAACTCTTGTGGATACAAAGATTCCTACAAGAATTAGGTCTCTCACAAGAGAAGTGTGTTTTGTATTATGATAGTCAAAGTACAATCCATCTTAGCAAGAACTCGACCTTTTCATTCAAGGTCTAAGCATGTTGAGGTTTCACATCACTAGATACAAGATGCATTGGAGGTGAAGCAATTATCATTAGATAAAATATATATTGATGAGAATGGTTCAGATATGATAACAAAAACCTTACCAACAAAATCACTTTCTACTTGTAGAAAGAAGGCAAGTTTGGTTGACTATGTGCCCACTTGATTGGTGAGAGGGAGATTTGTCAGATGGGTCACCAATAAGTGGACCCATGCTAACTTGATTTAAAAAAAAGAAAGGTGGTCAATGGGATTTATAGTCTTTTAGCCCATTTCATTAAAACACATTTATATACATGCAAAAAGGAAAAGCCTTGTGTGAGATACAAAACCAAGAGAGAAAGAGTGGAAAAAAAAGGCAAAACGTGCAACAAGTAGAGCGCGAAGAAGAAATGATGTCTTACGGTATGAGATTTGAGAGTCTAAACATGCTCCATCTTTTCACAAAATTTCATTATGTTCTTGACATTGTAAGCATTATTTTGGGACTAATATTTTTTGAGTTTTTGTTCTCTCTATTGCTTAGGCTAGATACCTATTAATGGGTTTATTGTGTTGATATTCACCTTATTGGTTAAGATTGAATTCTTTGTTGATCCATGGTAGTTTTAGGAAGAATTGTGGTGTACCCATTAATATTATTAGTGGAGAATTTTTACTGGACTAGGTCCCGTGTGTTTTTCCCTTTCATTGAAGGGTTTTTCACGTTAAAATTTTTGTATTATGAATTTTACATATATGCTCTATACATGTGGCTATTAGTATGAAATTATTATTTGTTGTCCTAAAAATCTTGTTGAGCCTATTTTACTTGCACAAGGGGAAAAGGAGATCCAATTTGCTTTCACTTGTTCACTGTTATTTGTTATCTTTGCCAACATCCAATTTTCTTTCGCTTGTTCACTGTTATTTGTTATCTTTTCCAACAACACCATTTACCTTAGTATCATCTTGTAAATTAAGGAGCATCCAAAACTTAGTGTCTTGTGTAAAACAAATCTAATGATTAGATGTAGGCAACAAAAAATGCCACACAACTCTTGTAAGTAAAAGCACATAATCTAAACACATTATCAATATTCTCAACATGATCCCCACAACGCAAACAAGAAACATTCATGGTCATGTGTCTAATGTGTCTAACCTCATTTGTTAACAACACATTAATAGTCATTTTCCATAACAAGTTTCTGATCCTCTCAAGTCCTCTCCATCTCTAGATTTCTACAAACAACGAATAATGTTGCACATTGATACCATGACTAATATGAGTATACGCAAAAGCTACAACAAGAAACCATTTGTAGATCCTTGCCATGACAAATGATCGGTACCTCATACCAAATTCGAAGGAAGAACAACTCAAATAGAGTTCAGGATATGATTGTGAAGATAAGGAGTGAATAACTAAAAATTCCAATTTCTGTTACTATATAAAAATCAAAAACTTTCTTTGACAAAAACTCTAGAGGCACACTTCCATAAGCTACATCAATTAACTTTTCATAACTAGGTACCTAAGCATTTTCCCATAAACTAACCATTGTACCATCACCAATATCACAAGACAGACCCTTTTGCACATGATCCCAACTATTACAAATTCCCTTCCACAAGTTAGAACCTGATCTATTATAGTTGATGAAAGGAATAATAGCATCCCCGCATTTATACTTTGATCTAATAATTTTCACCCATAACTCATTACTTCTTGTACACAACTCCAACCCACATTTCATCATGAAAGCCTGGTTAAACTCTATAGATGATCTCAACCCCAATCCACCAACCGTTTTTGGTTTACAAATATTTGTATCACTCCAAAAAAATTGCATGCATTTCTTATCCACATAATCACAAATAGATATAGGAAGATGGGTTGAATGTGTAACATATGAAGGAAGAGCTTGTAGAACTAACTTAACTAAAGTAAGATGACTAGCAAAAGAGAGTTGATGCATCTTCCAATTAAAAAGTCTTTGGTTTACCTTAGTAAAAATAAATTGAAAAGATATTTTTCATACTCTTGCAAAATTGGAATGCTCAAATATTTCCCCAAATCATTAGTATATTGATAAGCAATTTTTTTACTGATAAGTTGTCTTTTCTACCTCCCCACATTCTTTAAGAAGAAGATTCAAGCCTTGTCATTACTAACCTTTTGGCTTGAACTCCTACAAAATAAGTGAATAACATAGGAAATAGCATCAACTTGCTCTTTACCGCTAGCTTCATTGAAGATAAGTAAATCATCTGCAAATACTATGTGAGACAACTTGGGAACCTTTCTATCAATCTAGATGGGCTTCCAATGCTTAGCATCTACTACAATATGAATCAAATGGAACAACCTTCCAAGACAAAGAACAAACAAATAAGGAGAAATAAGAGCATTTGCAATCTAGAAAAGGAAATGCAATGCCAGATAACATCAATAAATTTGGTTGGGTAACCCATAGCAAACAAGGTTTCATGAATAAAAACCCAATTTAGTTAATCATACACTTTCTCCAAATCAATTTCAATAATTATCCAACCTTTAACTCCTTTTTTACGCCTCATGGAATGAAATATATCCTGAGCTATAATAATGTTATCTTTAGTCTGACAGTTAGGAATGATGCTAGACTGGCAAGGACTAATCAACTTCTCCATAAAGGGCTTTAAGTAGTTTGAGAGAATTTTAGTGATCACCTTATAAGACAAATTACATAAACTTATCAACTGAAAATCCTTCAACCTTGTAACATGGTTAACCTTAGGAATGAGAATAATGAGAGTTTTTGTTGAAAATGTGCCTTAGATGCTATCAAAATAGTTTTAATCTTAATTTGAATAAGTCAATTACTAAAGATAAGAATATTTTATTGAGTTGTTAGTAGATTAGTTAGTTTCAGATTTTATTATTCATCTATTAGTAAAAACATCTAAAATTATGTTCCATGATTTTTATTCAGTTATTTTATGTATATTTAAATATAAGTTCGATTAAATAAAATAGCACGTTTCTATAGTGCAAAACAAAGTTATATTATTTCTTTATTAAATTGTTTTTCCTTTATCTTAAAATGAAAACCAACAATTGGTATCAAGAGTCTTATTCTTAAGGAACCTATGAGAATGAGAGTGGGTTTCCATGGATGGAAAAATCACCATTTCATCAATTGCTCTACTAGTGTTTGATGAAGAAAATTATAAAATTTGGGTCGTGAGAATGGAAGCTTACCTAGAAGCACTAGACCTTTAGGAACCAATAGAAGAGGATTATGAAGTTCTTCCTTTGCTAGATAACCCTACTGTAGCCTAAATAAAAAATTAGAAAGACAAAAAAATGAGGAAGTCAAAAGCAAAGACTTGTTTGTTTGTTGTTGTTTCATCTACTATCTTTAATCAAAGCATCACAATTAATTCACCAAAAGAGATATGGGATTTTTTCAATAAGGAATAAAAAGAAGATATCAAGATTAAAAGGATGAAAGATCTTAACTTAATTAAGGAGTTTAAAATGAAAAGGATGAATGAGTTTGACATAGTGATGGAGTATCCCGATCGACTTTTTGACATTGCAAATCAAGTTTAGTTGTTCAATTAGGAGTTCAAAGTCTTTAGAATTGTCTAGAAAATTCTAGTTACTCTTTTTGAAAGATTTGAATTCACAATCTCTTCTTTAGAGAACTCTAAGGAATTGATAACTATTTCCTTGGCAAAAGTGTTGAGTGTTTTGCAAGCCCAACAACAGAGAAGACTTATGAGATAAGAAAACACAATTGAAGGAGTTTTACAAGAAAATTTTCATATCAACAAAAGAAAAGAAATAGAGGTCAAATCAGGAAGAAAGTGAAGAAAATTTAGATCGTAGATCAAGATATCCATCATTTTGGTATTGTGAAAAGAAAGGTCATCCTCCATTTAGATGTTAGAGAAGACCCGATGCTAAGTGTAGTGAGTGTAATCAAATGGGGTATGAAGTCATTATTTGTAGAAACAAGAATCAACCACATGGTGAAGAGACAAAGGCTGCTAATCAAGAGGAGGAGGATTACTTGTTTTTTGCCACATGTTTCTCTAGTGATGAATCAAGTTAGAATTGGTTTATTAACAGTGATTGCACTAACCATATGACAAACAACAATGATTTATTCAAGGAACTAATCATTACAAGCACATCGAAGGTTCAAGTTGGAAATGACGAGTATATTGTTGTGAAAGGAAAAGGAACAATAACAATTTAAACCTACTCAAGCACAAAGTTCATTTTTGATGTGTTGTATGTTCTTGAAATTGATAAGAATTTGTTGAGTGTTGAACGACTAATTGAAAAAGGTTATAAAGTGTTATTCGAAAATAAAATATTCACAATTAAAGATGCATATGGAAAAGACATTTGTAACGTCCTAAATTCTTGCCAATACAAACCATAAAAATTACTAAAAGTAACTTTTATTTATTTATGTACCCTAATATACAAGAAACTATACTATTGTTACAAGCAAGAACGAATTAAGATTCGTCTCGTGTATTCTCAAATGGGCCCTCCTCTTCAGAAGATTCTGCCCTTGGAATTGGTCTAGCATATCTAGTGTTGGTGTGGACAAAGGGAGGGGTTTGGTTGGATTAACTTGGTCGCCTCCTATTGGGATGTGAAGGTAGTCGAGGAGGTGATTTTGAGAATCTGGGGGGTATTTCTTGGGTTAACATTATTGGAAGGTCTATTTGCCTAGGGGTTGTTGTGGTGAAGGGTTTTGTAGGAAAGAAAGTGAAACGTACATAGCCTGTATAAGTGTCTAGCATATATAATGGGTCTTTGGTCAAACAGCCACAGAGTGGGGCAATGGACAAATGGAATAGGGGGTAGTAGTCGTCAAACATCTTTACCTGGAAATGTTAATGGTAGGAGTGAGTCTCCAATTCTTCAATAAACATATATTATTGGCATACCTTTAGTCATATACTCTCAACTCATAGTATCATATCCTATAATTTATTACTAATGCTTTGGGATCCCTTACTGCCTCCCACTACTGACTCTTGAGGACTCATGTGAAACGTAATATTAAATCCATAATTTGTAATTTATTGGGTGACGATCAAATGTACATATCTTGAGTTGGTACAAACCTCAAATACTCTCTACTGATCTTGGCAATGCTATGCTTTGTCGGGGTTACCAAGCCGGCTCTGTGTAAGCTCTTTACTCAAAACAGTCCATAGACTTGTTGCTTATACACCCCTAAGGACTTTCACTACATGCATACATTCTTCAAGTACCTTCTGTAGTCAACCCATTGCATTTCCCTATGCTTTGACCTCACTCGTATTATGTCTTTAATTGTTTCACCTCCGCTTCCTTCGATCAAGACTCATGGTACTAGATCCCTAGGTTATCCATAAATGGAAAATTCCCACTTCATAATAATCATTCAATATCACTTGATGAGTTTATCCATCATTATTGGCCATTTCTAATCAATTCTATATTGTGGGGAGACTCATCAACTTTCTTATTTATCCTTACTTGCTATACTAAGGTTTTTAAGCATGAATCTCTCTTCATAGTAAAGTTAAATACATCAAATAGGAGAATTCTATGTCATAAGAAATAATGTTTTGCTTCATAACTTCCTATTACTTTTGAAGTTTTTTTTTAATAAAAGGGTATTTTAGTAATTTAAAAAAAATTAGCCAATTTAATTTATATGAAAGAAGTTGCCTTTTTATCTTACAACAATTATTCCATTCTTTTCTTTCCAAAATAATTATTTACTTTTATAAATTTTCCTGAAATCACTAATTAGGGGCATTTTGGTCATTTTTAGAAAAAAATGTCTTTTTCTTGGGAAAATGTGTTGATTACTAATCTTTATAGATTTTGTGAATCTACTAGAAGTAGTATAAGATATTTTGACTGATTTTTCTAAAAATTTAAATAATAATTTGAAATTTTCAAGGAAGGGTATTTTAGGGATATTTTTGTCATTCATAATTTTCTAAAATTTAATGCCTCAAAATTTTAAAATATCTTGATATATCACAATTGGTTTGGGCATAGATTGTAGTTCCTATTTTAAATCCTTTTTCTGTCTAAGCCTAGAAAAATTACAAATAAATATAGGGGTAAAATGGTCATTTTAATTTACCTTCATCTTCAACCTCTCGTCCAGAGGCTACCTCGACTCAGAGTAACTAGCTCTAGCTTTGTTTCTATTTTGTTCCATCAAAATCAAGATTCACTAATCAATATAAATTCAAATTCAGGATGGTATTGGTCTTAGATAGCAAAAACTAGTGATTAGGAGAGAGGGGTTAAATACCAGTTGCAGAGTAAGTTTCAAAATTTGATTTTTCATGTTTGAGAAGAATTTGAGGATTTTATCTAGTTAGATTGATTCAAAATCGAAAAACGTAGCCTAAATTGATCAAAATTCGATCAAGGAGAGTACTAACGTGGGTATTGAGTCGTGCCATTACTCGAGTTTTTAAACTCCACGTCCCAACCTAATTTCTAGGATTTTCATTAATTTAAGAGTTCTATAAGTTCATAATTTCAAATTCAATTACTTTAGAATAGTTATAAGAATTAAAAATGAAGAAAGGAGAGCTCCTCCTACCTTAATTCAAAAAATTGGAAACCTCCGACGATCACTTCAAAATTGTGATTCTTTGAGTTAATTTGAAATCTTCTTATCTAGAATGGTTCCTAGTATAGCAACAAAGCTTTTGGGATTGAAACGAGACGTTTTTGTTGTGTGTGGAATGTGTTTCGATGAAGAAATCACAAATAATGCTTCAGTCTTTGGCCATTGACCACCCAACTTCTTTGTGATTCAGGGTCCTCTAATTCCACTGTTCCATATGGCTTGACTTGACTAAAAATGGGCTTGGCCATTTTGATTTCAGTTTTCCAAGGAAAAGTCTCAACCTAGAATTGAATAACAATACAGATTGGCTTGATTCAAAATTTTTCTTCAAAATTTTCCTATCATAGTAAGCCTTAATACATTCCTTATAAAATTTAGATGATTGGTAAGCATTGAGCCTCATTTCTTATAGTTCATGGAGTTGTATTTTTCGTTTTTCTCCAGAGGCCTTGAGATCAAAATTTAGAAGCTTCAATGCCCAATATGCTTTGTGTTCCAATTCCACCAGAAGGTGGCATGCCTTACTATAGATCAGTTGAAATGGAGAGAGAGATGTAGGAGTTTTATATGCAGTTCGATAAGCCCATCAACCTTCATCAAGCTTTCTTGACCAATCTCTCCTGGAAGTGGCAATTATTTTCTCTAAAATTCTCTTAATTTATTTGTTAGAGACCTTCACTTGACCATTGGTTTGAGGATGGTAGGTTGTTGCTACTTTATGTAGAACCCCATAATGTTCTAGAACCTTCTAAAGTTGAACATTACAAAAATGGGAACCTCCATCACTAATTAGGACTCTAGGAGTACCAAATCTGCAAAAAATATTTCCCTTAATGAATCTTATCATTGTTTTAGCATCAACTTTCTGCACTGGGATTGCTTCCACCCATCTAGACACATACTCAATTTTCAATAAAATATATTCATTTGAGAAAAAAGATGGCAATGGCCTATGAAATCAATTCCCCAACAATCAAAGACTTCAACCTCTTGAATATTTTGCAATGACATTTCATGTCTTCTAGAGATACTTTCAGTTCTTTGGCAGCTATCACAATTTTGACTATATGCATGTGAATCCTTAAACAGTATAGGCCAATAAAATCCAAATTAAAGAACTTTAGCAACAACCCTTTCTCCATTCAAAATGACCTCCATATGGTGAATTATGACAATGCCATAAAATATTCTTGGCCTCCTCCCTTGTGACACATCGTCGTAGTAAGTTATCTGCACCAATTTTGAAAAGACGAGGATCATCACACACATAATGATTTGCATCCTTGAAGAATTTTTTCTTTTGATGCCCATTCAAATCTTCAGGTATAACCCCAACAACTTTAAAATTGGCCATATCTGTAAACCATGGCCTCTCTTGAATCGCTAAAAGTTTTTCGTCTGGAAACTCATCCAACATCTTTGATTCAAGTGCAGTCACCTCATCATTTGCAAGTCTGGACAGATGGTCCGCCACTTTGTTTTCACAACCTTTATTGTCTCTTATTTCTAAATCAAACTCCTACAACAACAGTATCCATGTTATTAGCCTTAGCTTAGAATCTGATTTAGTTAACAAATATTTAATTGCAGCGTGGTAAGTGAAAACAAATACTTTGGACCTAATCAAATAAAATCTAAATTTTTCAAGTGCATACACTATACTAAGTAACTCCTTTTTAGTAGTGGTATAATTGCTTTGAGTTTCAGTTAGGACTTTACTTGCATAGTGTATCACATGAAAAACTTTTCCTTTCCTTTGTCCTAACATTGCTCCTACTACATAGTCACTTGCATCACACATCAATTCAAAATTATATTACTAGTTCAGAGCAGTGATTATGGGTGCAGAAATGAGTTTTTCTTTTAATTTTTCAAAAGCAATCAGACAGTCTTCATCAAACTTAATGGAGTATCCTTATTGAGTAGGTTGCACAATAGCTTTGTAACTTTTGAGAAATCCTTGATGAATCTTCTATAAAGCCAGCATGTCCAAGAAAGCTTCTAATCCCTTTAATGTTGACCGGGGGGAGGTATATTTCCAATGATCTCTATTTTTTCTTTATCTACTTCAATTTCTTTGCAAGATATCTTGTGGCCTAAAATAATAGCTTTAGTTACCATGAAGTGACATTTCTCCCAATTGAGTACAAGATTTGTCTCCACACACCGCTTCAGTACAGTGTCTAAATTCTCCAAACAAGAGTTGAAGGTAGGTCCAAACATTGAGAAATCATCCATGAACATTTCAATGCATTTTTCTATTAAGTCTGCAAAAATAGCAAACATACATATCTGGAAAGCAACTGGAGCATTACATAACCCAAATGACATTTTTCTATAGGCAAAAACACCAAAAGGGCAAGTAAAAGCATTCTTCTCCTAATCTTTTGGATCCACTATAATTTGGTTATAGCCTGAATAACAATCCAAAAACCAATAATATGCTTTTCCTGCCAACCTTTCTAGCATCTGATCCATAAAAGGCAATAGAAAGTGATCTTTCCTTGTGGCTTGGTTCAGTTTTGTATAATCAATACACATCCTCCAACCTGTAACCATTCTTGTAGGTATCCACTCATTATTTTCATTGTGAATGACAACCATGCCACCTTTCCTAAGAACCACCTGTACAAGACAGACCCAAGCACTATCTGAAATAGGATAAATCATCCCTGCCTCTAAAAGATTTTGAACTTCTTTCTTCACAACCTCTTTCATAGTCGAATTCAAACGCCTTTGAGGTTGAGCCATAGGCTTGAAGTCCTGCTCCATATGAATTTTTTGCATGCAGTAGGATGGATTTATACCCTTCAAGTCGGCTAAAGTCCACCCTATGGCTCCTTCATTGGCTTTCAGCACTCGTACCACTTTTTCTTCTTCATCTGTGGTCAAATAATTGCTGAGGATTACTAATTTTTCATCATTTTCTGCAAGGAAAACATATTTAAGATGAGGTGGTACTTACTTTAATTCCAGTTTTTGAGGTGGGGAAGTCTATTTTTTAATCAATTCCTTCCTTTGAATAACATTTTGTGACACTTCCTTGGCCTTGTCTAAATCTATCAAGCAATCTTTCACTTCTTTTTCGTCCCACTCATCGACGTCTTCCATGCTATCAACAACATCTTTCATCATTGGCTCCGTAATAGAAAATTTTCTCTGTGTTTCCCAACAAATTTCATCAACGACATCTAGTCTAAAGCACTCTTTTTTGTTGCCTGAATATTTCATGGCTTCGAAAACGTTAAAACTTACCTCCTCGTTTTGCACACAGACTTTTAATTCACCTTTATCAACATCAATTATGACTTTCGTCGTCTTCATAAATGGCCTTCCAAGGATTAAAGGGACCTCAACATCTTCCTCTATGTCCATAACGACAAAGTCGACTAAAAATAGAAATTTATCCATATTCACCAAGAGATCTTCAACTACTCCATGTGGATATTTTATAGATATGTCAGCTAACTGCAAAGTCATTCTTGTGAGTTTCACTTCTACATCTCCAATTTTCTTCAGCATGGATAAAGGCATAAGATTGATACTCGCTCCAAGATCCAGTAATGCCTTTCCAACTGTGAGATTGCCTATGGTAACAAGCAAAGTGAAACTCCCTGGATCTCTAGAATTTTGTGGCAAGGAATTCTGAATTATGATACTACATCCTGTAACATCCCATTTTTCCAAATAAATAGAAATATTATTCTTTAAATGTAAATAGAAAAAAAAAAAATAATTAAAAATATGTAAGAATGAGAAATTAGAAACTTAAAAATTCAGAAAATTAGAATAAGGATAGAAGAATAT
>JAMLFT010008194.1:0-13948 GCA_026544285.1 Pachyrhizus erosus | reverse complement strand
ATAGAAAAAGAAAAACATAAATGGATTTATAAGATTTTTAGAAAAATTAAAAATCAAAAATATTAATTTTAAAATATAAAAAGAAAATAAAAGAAAAATAGAAAAAGAAAAGAAATTAAGAAAAGAAAGTAGTTGGGACTCGAACCTAGGTCCCCACATAGATAGCAAAACGTGATACCACTTGGGCTACCTGTTTTGGGTGTTAAAATAATTCACAAACTTATACATATATCATACAAGGAACTAAAAATAGGAAATAAAAAAACGAAAGGAGGAAAAAGGGTGGGGCGGGTTCGAACGCGTGAAAAAGAGGAAGGATGAGTAAGGAAAGTGTAAGTGTCGTTGAGACCGCTAAACTCATCGTTGACTGATTATGAAAATAAAATGTGTATATACCTTTCCTTCACCACCATTAAAGTTGTTGAATGAGTTTCTTCCTCCTCAAGCCTCTTCTTCTTTGTACCGCCCATTCTCCTTGAGCCTTCCTTCGCCCACCATAGTCCCTGCACCCTATGACCTATCTAGACACCATAGCCTACCTCTCACGAATTTATAAGTTAAAATTTGAGCCAAGGCACCCTATATATACCAAGTAGCCATGGACGAAGGGAGGGCGAAAACAAAGAAACCAAACTCGCGATTTCACCCACCAGTTAAGCTTCGTTTACCCTGTTTGAATCACAAACACATTCAAAAATTGTCCAACTACATTCCAATCCAATTAAATTGGAAAAAGAAGGGAAGAATCAAAAAATCATAGCGATGTCGAAGACTCACCGAAAAGCTTAAAAAACTCGTCGAAACTACAAATTTGAGTTAGGAGGAGTCTCTATCTTTTGAATTTCTTCTTACTAATCCATTTCTAAGTATGTTAATTTCATAATAAGCATATAAAATTGGTCAAAACATTAATCTTTGTTGAAATCAAAATTTGAAAAATTTCTTGTTGCCATTGTCATTTTTCTTTACATAAATCCGCTTAGCCTCAATCTAGTTATGAATTAGGCTTCGTATAAGGGTAGCCATTTAGTAATTGATGTAACAAATCAATAAAAACACAAAACCAATAAGGATTGATGCAAATTCAAGAGTAAAGGATAGGTACAAAACCAAAACAAAGTAAATGAGCCCTTGTATTGTTCTCTATATTTTAGGAGCAAAAAAGTTGGAAAATGGAGGGGAGGGAGAAAAGAGTCTTGAGGAAGGAGAAGTAGAGAAAACAACAAGAGAAAAGAGAAAAGAGAAAGAAGGGAGAGAGAAAGAAAAGAGAAAAAGAGAGAGAGAGAAAGAAAGAGAGAGAGAGAGGAGAGAGAAAGAGAAGAGAAGAGACAGAGGGAGGGAAAGAAGGAAAGAGAGACAAAGAGAGAGAGGATAGAGAAAGTAGAAAGAGAAAGTAGGGAAAGGAAGCATAGAGAGAAGGGAAAGTGGAGAAAGAAAGTAGAGGAAAACAAAGATAAGGAGAAAAAGGAAGAAGGAAGAGGGAAAAAGAAAGGAATATAATAAATAAAGTTGATAAAAGAAATTCTATTTATCTTTTTACCTTTATATTGATTACTTCTTTCCTTTTACTATATCTTTCATAATGAAATGAAGTCATAAAAGAAATATTATCTCTAAAATCAAAGTACCAAAGAGGTCGATAATCTGGTGTGAGAAAAATGGACGATTTAAAATATATATGTGAGATTTAAGAATGGAGAATTGCATGGGTTGACCACAAAAGGTACCTGAGGAATGTATGTAGGCTTGGTTGAGCCCTTGGGGATAGATAAGGTGCCAAGTTGTGAGCAGCTCTAAAAGTAGAGGGTGTCACAGAATCAGCTTGACGTTCCCGATAAAGCTGACTATTACCAAGATTCAGTTGAGAGTATCCTGAATCGAGTACCAGACAGGATGTACTCCTGATTGTCAACTCAGAATGCAGACTTGGATGTTATTGATACACTCGTGTAAGTCCTCCCAAAGTTAGAAGGTTTGGAGGCAACGAAGGCCCAAAACGATTAAAAATCTTAAATATGCACGATACAGTGAGATGAGAACATACGATAAATAGTAAATTTGTATGTGTATGTGAAGAATAGATGGCTTACTCCTACACCTCCCTTCTTTTTAGATGGCAGACAGATTTCATCCCCTATTCTGCCTAACGATCATACCTCTAGAGGGGAGTTGGACTCAAGATCCCCTATTTGAAGACGATACTTTTATCGGTTACGTGAGATTTTCCTTCTTATCTCCTAAGATTATAACACGTGGGCAATTTTCTCACATTGATTTACCCGTCATCATGACTCAAACCCTACAACCTAGATATGCGGGCATTCCACCTAACACTCCAACAACCCCAAATGCTCCCAACCCTTTACAAATCCAAATTCACCGGTTAACTCAACTCTTAACGAAGCCAACTATTTTGAGAAAGAGAAGGAATCATCCGAGGATGAAAACCCTTCAAAGTGTTCGAACTAGTCTCCATGTCGGAAACTACTAGTTAAATAGCAAATGGTTGATTAGTTGATAATATGTTTTGGCAAGTTAAGCTAAACAAAAGTACAATTCCTCTTTTGGGATCTATTATGTGTAAATTACTTCGAGAATATATATATATATATATATATATAAGTGAATTTTTCTATTAATTGATTATTCATTATTCAATACATGTTTGATATCAAGACGAATTGATGACATTAAATTGTAACTCCCTTGAGAATAAGTTTTTAAAATTTCATTTTGACAAATCAACACAATTAAAATAATTATTTTCGAAATTGTAAAATTTATATAAATCAAATAAGTGAAAAAGGACAATACACATAGTATCTTAAGGATTTTCATTTTTTGTCTTTAAATGTGGGATCATGAGTTCCATAATTTTGTCAAGTTTTTAGCTAACTCTTTAGTTGCATAATTTTCATAATTAAGTAATTGTGATAGAAAATATCAATATTGTCCTTATTTTTAACTAAATATTTTTTGACAAATTTATCTATCTAACAATAATTATATATATATATATATATATACAGAAAAGAATGAACCAGCTTATGTACCCATCTAAAAATAATTATCTATCTAAATTATATATATATATATATATATATATATATATATATATATTATATATATATTAAGACTTCAATATGTTTTTAGTCCCTCAAATTTGGATTCTATTTTTTTAGTTCTCAAATTTAAAGTTGCATTTTGTAATTCCTAAAATTTGTGAAATGTTATTTTTAGTCCTTCTTAACCAATTTGTAACAGTTTAATATATAACTTGTGACAATTTTTAACTACAAAAAGGACTAAAAAATATTTTACAAATTTTAAGAATTAAAAAGTGTATGTTTTAATTCGGATGACTAAAAAAGATATATATTCATATTTAAAGGACTAAAAACATATTTAAACTATTAATTAATAGTTTAATAAATTAATAGATATAATGCATAATAAATGTGTTATTATAAATTACCATAAATAATCCTATTTTGACAACAATTTAATACGCTAAAAACCTTTCTTTTTTTATATAAATATATGTATCTATTTAAATAACTAATACATCTATCTTCCACAGTTTCTATTTTTTTTAATTGTAATCAAATTGTCAAAATTGTTTACTTTGGATGAACTCTTTTTACAATTTCTTTATCCAACAACAATTTTATACATCTAATAAATGTGTTCTTATAAATTATTATAAATAAATAATTATTTTTTTAGAAATATTTTTGGATAAACTTATTCAAATAGGTTTTTTATCCACTTGCATGAAGGAGGGAAACTGGAAACTTACTTCATTAGAGCAGCTCTTTTGGGGTGACAAGAAACTCAAAGAACTTTAAGATATGCTAAATTCAAGCATAAAATATGACATATGGGCAGTTGAATAATTTTCAGAAATTTGGACACTAGGTTGGATTAGACCAAGGGCTCTCTATAATTTAATTGTCCTATACTCAAATCTTAAAATGCTTTGCAATGCCATGTTTCCCAAACCACCTTTGTTATGACAACCAAAATGATATCTTTCAGCTGCGGGGACAAATTGGTAGAACAAGTGGAAAGGATGTTGAGGATAGATGCTCTGTCAATTTTTTTTAGAAGTTTATAACAACTCAAGCTTATTCAATCAAATGAGCTAGAATCTTTGGTATAGATGCTCTGTCAATCTGACTCTTTATAATGCCACTCAACCAGTCATAGCTGATGAGCAAAACAACAATGAAGAAACAGGTGATTGGAGATTTCGTACGAGGAACCGCATAGACTGAACATTGAAACAATGTTACATTCCCTAGTCCAAAGATTTTCATTAGTTGGAAGCTTGTGATGAATTAGTCTCCAAGAGGAGAGCTTGATTTTAGTTCTATCTGCAATAGGTCGCAGGTGAACTCTTTTAGGTTTACATTGGAAAATAGGCACTCCAAGATAACTAAAGGGCACTGAACCTGTGCTGAAACCAAGAAATGCTTTCCATGATAAAAATTTGGATTTCTCATGGCTGAAAACTTGACCGGAGGTCTCATTATAATTCTTATGCGGATAAAATATGTTTTTGACTTTTTAAAATATATAAAATTTGAAATCAATCTCTAAAAGTTTTAGTTTCATTTTAGTTTCTCTAAATTAAAATTTTAATATGTTACTATTGATTCATTGACAAATTTAACAATGTGTAAACAGTAATATATTAAAATTTAAAAAAATCGAAACGAGATAACAAATTTAAAAGTATCAATTTCAGATTTTACATATTTTATAGGAATAAAAACATATTTTATTCTCCTTAAGAAGAGAGATTAAATTCCTCAAGTTGTGACTGCTACCTGTGCAAAAGATCATGGATGAAGTTCATCAACATATAAGATGTAGCTTGCAGTATTGAAGTTTCTAGGACTAGCCATAGGAATTAAAAGGCCCTCTTGCACCAATTTAGGAATACCCCTGCTCAGAACATCTTCTGCTATACAGAATAAAAGCGAAGATAAAGGATCTCCTTCCCTAACCTCTCTTTTGCACTTGAAGTATCCAACAAAATAGTCTTGACCCAACTGCAGAATTTCAGATGAAAGCCAAAAGCATGCAGGACCTGCAAGAGGAAGTTCCAGTCTAAAGTAATAAAACGCTTATTTATGTCTATCTTTAGTGCCTAGTTCCCACCAAAAAGCTTTTTTATCCAGCATGTATATAGCTTCAGAGGCTATGCACACACAATCTTTAATATGCCTTGAAACTTCTTTTATTTTCGGAGATAATTTAGGGGCCATCAAAGCTAGCCCATCTGCCTAGACTCTGGTGTGGTGATTATCTTGAACTGAAAATTAGCAAAGGCTATGGGGCTATACTGTTCAATTCTGTCAACATTTGGGATTTTTTAAACAAGCACCACCAAGTTGGAATTAGAGTTGACAAGAATCCATCCTTTAGTGAAAAATTGAAGAGCAGAAAAAAAAAAAAAAAACATCTTTTTCAAGTATGTCCCAATAGTGTTAGAAGAAAAATTGGCCCAACCCATAAGAAAAATTTGGTAACTTATGCTTATAAATAGGCACAATATTGTCTTAAATGGAAACCTCAGAAAAAGCTTACAGGTTTCTAAATCTTCCTTTCGTTGTCCCAGCAGTGAACTCTCTCAGGTCCTTTTCAACCTTTAACAGTTTTCTCCAAGAAGAAGCTCTGAAATTACAATTAGACCAAAGAAGGAGGCATCTATCCTGGTGTTTTAAAGTATACATATAACCATGGTTGTTTAGTGGAGTGCCCCTAACCCCATCTTAACTGTTTTGTTTTATGTTTTTTAATCATTACTAACCCTCTATTTACTTTCTTATCATCATATTTGGTTAATTTTATCTTGTCTAATCCTATTAATTAAAAACATTAACATATTGTTAATTTACTTTTTAATTCCTAAATAAAACTTAATTACTTCTAAACCTTCTATTTATTTACTGTTGCTAACCACTGTTAACCATTCTTATTTCTTGCTTTTATCTATCTCTAATTTACTTAGTTTTAACTTCTACCTATTAAAAATTTAATTATACACTATCTTGATCTACTTTTAAATTTTTACGCTAGCTTTAACTTTATTTCTGTAAATTGAATCTCTCTATTGTTTTAATTTAATCTTACTACTTTGACATTTATATGTTGTTGTTTTGGTTAATTATGATTATTATTAGTTAATCCTTAATTATTTATACTAGTAAATCAACATAACTAGTTTACTAATTTACAGCAGCACACGCACAAACAGAATCGCATGTACGCACAGAAATGCACACATGGAGAGCAGCACACGAACAGACAGAATTACATGCAATTTTCCAAATTAAATTTATAATCATAAAAAAAATAGCCAAATTCATAAATCTTCAAGGACATGAAAAAGGAAAAATTCACAAGATAATAAACATTCACAATTCATAAAACGAATAATGATATATATTTTAATTTATTCACAACCCGTCCAAAAGTTAAACATAAATCCTAAGGATTTGAAAACAAAACCACTACCAACACAAAAAATCAAATATAGTAAAAGTGAATCCACTCTACTTTACCTCAAATATGTGCTCCTTAAAGCAAAGCAACGATGACGACAATCCTCTCGTTTTCTTTATTTCCTCCTTTCGTGGCTCTAACAACGAAAGGGTTGTCAAGAAGACAAAAAAAATTAGTTACTGAAAGAAAGATTAGGTTTTTAATCAAGACTTAATGAACCTTTATAAAATTGGTTGGGCTTCTCCGACCCAATCCATTTTTTAAAAAACAATGCTTCATAAAACATATGACTCTTCTACTCAATCTTTTTAAAACCCAACAATTTGTACAAAAACATCTTTATTTACGAAATATTCATTTTTTTCACAACTAAACCTAAAAGATTTTTTCTCAAACACAATTTTATTCATTTATTTATTTTAAAAAATAAACCCAATTATTTAATATAACTAATATTGAACTTATTTAATTTTTATTTATTTATTTATTTAAAAAAGATAAACCCAATTATTTAATAAAACTAATATTTAACTTATTTAATTTGGAAGATGGATTTTGTGATGTTATAGTCATTCTTAATTATCAAGTTCCTTTATTGTTGTAGATTCTTCAAAGTTTGCAAAGACTAACAAGAAGTTATGGGACTTGAAAGCCAATTTTATTTATACTTGTATTTGAGATAGGAAGACTTCATATGTTGCTTTAATAAGTCATCTAATGTATGAGTTGGGAATAGTCAATACTGATTTTCCCTACATATGTTAAACTATGTATTTATTTTATGTTTTGAACTAGTGTATATTTAAGAAGATTGTGGTTCTTTATGTAATTCTCCATAAATATTTCTTAATTCATTAATAGCACCTTATTTGTTTCCTTATCTCATTTTCAAATTATGTATTTTATAATTCAGATATAAATGTGCAAAATTTTCCTATATTTTCATAATAATTGAAACAAGTAAAGAAAGTATGGCAATGGGAGAATATGCTTCTAAGTTTGAGGATTTAGCAAAATACTTTATTTTATAGGTTTCACCTAAATGAAAGAATGAAATGTATAAGTATAAAGATGGACTTAGACCTAAATTATAAAAAAGAGGTAGTAGGAGTATTGATTTTTTTTTTTCACTCTTCTAAGTGTTGTTTCATAGAGACATTTGAAAGTAATAAAGATAATAGGCCAAAATATTTTGGACCGTGACAAAACAAGAAAAATAATCATGGAGAAAAACCCTATAATTATCCTCATTGGAAACCTCAATCCTTTAAGTCATTTGTAGGTAATTACAATAAACCTCCAAGCAATCAAATAAAATGCCTTAAGTGTAGATAGGGACACTATGCTAAAGACAACTCCCTCAAAGAACTTGTTTCTTTTAAATATGGAAAACCTAGTCACATGGTATATAAATATGGATAACCAAGAGTAAACTCTACATTCAATCCAATAAAGTCAAAGCCCGCAACATTTGGGAGAGTTTACACTATGACTGGAACAAAGACTACTAAAACCAACAATATAATACAAGGCATGTGGTTCATGAAAGGTAAAACTTTTAATGTATTTTATGATTCAAATACAACCCATTCCTTTATTTCTAACAACTATGTAAAACTTTTTTACTTACCAATTTCTTCTCTACCTAGTAATTTAATTGTCTCTAACCCTAATAATAAATATGTGATCATAGCAATGTTTGGATTGATTGTCCTCTTTTCAATGAAAATAAAAATTCCTTGTAAGTTTAATGTGTGTACCTTTGTCTCAATTGGATATAATTTTGGGTATGAATTTATTATCTTCCAACCATTCCTTCTTAATTGTACAACAAGGAATATAATTTTTCAATATATTAAGGATCTCATAGTTTCACCTATCAACAAAATAAACAATTCATTAAAAATTGAAGTTCAAGGCTATTTGTATTAGCTTTTATGGAAGTAAAAGAGAAAGTCCATTTGAAGAATATAACAATTTTTCAAAACTTTTTGAAAATATTTCCTTATGACATTCCTAGTTTGCCAACTAAGAAAGAGAAATCAAGTTTTTCATTAATTTGATACTAGATACTAGGCCAATTACCATAGCACTATATAGGATGTCACCTTTTAATTAACTAAGTTGAAGAAATAACTAGAAGAGTTCCTTGAAAAAAAATTCATTTGTCATAGTGTGTCACCTTAGGGAACTCTTATTATGTTAGTTAAAAAAAATGGAAGTTCTAGGTTATGTTAAAATTATCATCAATTAAATAAATTCATCATTAAAATTAAATACCCCTTCTCTAAGATGATGATTTAATGGCCCAATTAAAAGGGGCACCTATGTGTTCTAAGATTGATTTTAGATCATGTTATCATCAAATTAGAGTCAAGGCATAACACATATCAAAGTTTGTATTTAAGATGAGATATGGTCAAAATGAGCACCAAGTAATGTCTTTCGAAGTAATTAATGTTCATGTAGTGTTCATGAATTATATGAGTAAGAATTTCATCAATTCCTAAATCATTTTTTAAATATAAAGAAACACATTAGTAGAAGAGTTGACTAGTGTGTATATGCTAGATTTTAAATATTTTTTAACCCCTTTTATTAGCAAAATAATCATGGAAATGAAGATTTATCATAATCATCACCATCATTGTTATATTATTATTGTTGTTGTTATTAAATCTAAGAAATATTTGTGAAATACCTATTATTTTTATTTAAAGAAAAAAGAAAATATTATTTTTAGTTTGACAAGGATAATTTATTCTCTTTCATATTCTTTGATGCAATAAGGAACTTAATGTCACAGCCCTTTATAAAATGATTTTTGTATTGATTAATTTAAAAATAAATAAATAGTATAAATGAGTATGATTTTTATGTATTAAATCAATGAGTGCTAAACCAACAAGTCATTGGTTCAATTGGAATTGGACTTGAATCCATTAAACAAGTTCTCAAATTTAAATATTGTGAGTAGAAATAATGTGGCTAGAAGAAGAAATCCCACTAAAGATGACTAGTTAGGTTTCTAATAAAAATTAGTTATCAACAAAGTTGATGGATACTTTATACCAATATCATGGTTATCCAAAACCCAATCAATGAATGTTTGAGAGTATTTGATTATGGAGTTAGAGTGGTCTAACAAAATTTTTGCAATAAATACTACTGGATAGTGGACCTATTTTAACTAAGTTTATAATCATTGTTTTTTATTTGGACTACTAAGCATTGAAGCGTTGGCATTTCAATAAATTTAATAATTTTATTGAAATCAAAATAACTAGGCAATGGAACCATTATCTTGATAGGATTAATAGATTATTTGGTCCTAATTATATAAAAAAAATAAAAGTTTATAATTTTTTTGGTAATTTAGATTAAAAAATACATCATTTACAAAGAAATTCTATTTCTACAATAAATAAATGATTTTAATTTTAAATTTGGGTTATAAAATTTTATCATTTATAAACTAGTCTTACAATTAAAAAAAAAATGACAATAATAAATCAAAACTTATTTTATCAATTAAAAAATTGGTAATTGAACAAATACAATAAACATAAAATTTATTAAAATCAATGTTTTTAGAAAAAATAAATAAATGAAAAAAAGGGTAAAAGAACTAGAAAGAGAGATTGATCAATTTATTTATTTATTTTTATATTTTTGGTGTGAACATATTTTTTAGGGTTAAAATTTATTGGATTAAGTGTTGTGTACTAAGCCCATGGGAGAGGATTGTTATTCTCACCCTTTATGTGCTAATTCATCTCCAACATTTTTAAATATATTTTTTGATAAAATTATCTTGGGTGGAAATGTGTCTCCATTGTATAATAAACCCAATGAAAACATGTTACACTCTCCCATAGATCTTCATCCAATCTTCAACTTCAAGCTTCAATTCACAAGAAATGGAGAAGAATAGGAATGGATTCGCCACCTATTCCCAAGAATATGATAAGAAAGGTTGAATTCTGCCACAAAGCTCACAAGCTTTGATAAGAAAAAGAGGAACTTCTTCTCTAGAGTTCTAGAGAGAATTTCTAAACTCACAAATCTGAATTTTTCATAAAATGATGTGTTGACTACAAGTTGACCAGGTGCTTTATATAGGCAACACAAGCACCTTAATTCAAGTCCTAGACTCCAAGAAGTGGCAATTTGGGCCAAGGAGAGAGTAAGAGGCCCAAACAAGCCCAACAATCAATCAACATTCAAGTCCTACAACCTAATGGACCTAATACAAGTCCAAAATCAAAATACAACCATAAAAGTTTTTCTATTTATAACGACTACTTTGTCATTACTTAAAATACATAAAAACTACTAAATTTGATTAAGTAAAAATTTCTGGGTTACATTTGTAATTTCTAGCTTTCATTATACAAAATATCTCAAAACATGACAGTCGATCACACATATTACACAAAAGCTTATATAAGACACTATTGGTATCATAAGAAAAAAAAATTAGGCATTGTCCTTCGAGTCTTCTGAAAGATCCTCTTCCTCTTATATGTCAATACTAGGAGCAGGTCGAGCTATTTTGAACCTAGCATGGCCAGTGGAGGAATTACGTGGTCGTCTCCTTCTAGGCTGAGAAGGGAAATCGGGAGGTGATACAGAAACTCTCGAAGGTTCCACCTGAGTCAAGATGATCGGGAGATCAATCTGCCCGTAGGAAGTGGGAGACAAGAGAGCTGCATGGAAGAAAGTAAAACGCACATATCTGGTATAGGTATATAATTGATATAGTGGGTCTCTAGTCCATCGCCCACATAAAGGAGTAACCGGCAAATGGAAAAGTGGGTGAAACTCTTCAGACATCGTTTTCTGAAATAATTAGTGTAGGAGTGAATCTTTGATTCTCAAGTTTAATTATATAGTATTGAGGTTCTGGATTAATCATATACAAAAATATACACATATGCAAGTATATCTATTTTACCTCATCGTATCCTAAATAAATTTCTATCGACTATAGGGATCCCTTGTTGCCTCATTTACTCCTTTTCACCAGAGGACTTATGCAATCGTATTAGCAATTCCATAGGTTGCAACATTTTTGGGTGACAGTCAGGAGTACATATCTCAAGTTGGTACAAGGCTTAGACACTCTCTACTAATTTTGGTAATGCTTTGCTTTGTCGGGGTTACCAATCTGGCATTGTGACTCCTTAATTCTGGCAATTCACAAACTTGGAGTCTAAACACCTCCAAGGACTTCCACAACCTGCATACATTCCTCAGGTACCTACTATAGTCAACCCATTGCATTTCTCCATTCTTGAATTCACTCTCGATCTATTTATCCATCCTTACTTCAGTTGATCAAGTCTTCTACGTACCAGATTCTTGAAATCTTCTAATTCGAAGACTCTTGCTCGACCATCATTAGTTTTATCTCTGGTCTGAGGGGGATCTCTTTCATTTATATAGACTTATCAATCCATTTGCTTCTTGATTTGTTATAATAGATAAACATACATTATGTTGTTTGACTATTATTGAAAAGATTCTTTAAACATTATCAACAAATAAACAAGAGATTAGTAACACAAAGATGTTTCGTTTATTGGCATGTCTTTCTTTAAAGAATCCTCATTCTTTTGAATTTGACAATCAAGTTTACAAATATTAGGGTAATTAGGACTTTTAACGAAGATCTAAATAAGAAAATAAGAAATAATGAGTACAGTTGAATGTAGGGGTATTTCGATCATTTTTCTTTTTGGAAATTTTGATATTCTTTTGATCTTCCATTTATGGTGGTTTTCTAATCTTCATGATGATTATAACTGAGAGGATTTATTTATCTTTACGAAGATTAGAAAATCTACCCTATCTAAAATTTCTAAGGGTATTTTGGGAATTTTCTTCAAAATATCATTTGACCCTTGTTTCTAATAGTTTTCCTTTGTATAGCTCAGTAATAAGTAAGGTACTAAATATTTCATACTACTTGATCATTTTCTAGGTCAAAAATTCCATTTCTTTTAACAAAATTAAATAATTCTAAGGCTAAGGGTAAAATGGTCATTTTTAAAAATAAATTTTATTTCCAATGAAATTTTGTTCAAAGAAAATTTTTACAGGCTTTAGACAATGTAAGGAAAGGTCCTGAAATGATTCATTAAGATGTTTCTTCAGAATTGAGTCAAAAATAAATTTTTATTTAAGTAAGGGTACTTTGGGTATTTTATAAAACTAATTTTCATTTTTATAAATTTCAGAAAAATAATGCCTCTACCCTATTTCTATATTATTACTTATTCTTGGGGTAAATTTTCAGAATTTTCTCAGGTCATTTGAGACCTGAAATAATCAAAACAGTTTTAAAAGAAAATTCAAAAAGGGAGGGGGCATTTTGGTCATTTGGTCATCTTCAACCTCTGAACAGGGGTTTCGAACTAGAAGTTCAAATTTTGCGTTTTTCATTCTAGACCAATTTAAGCTTAAATATTTTTACAGAATCATTCCTTGGATTAAGGCGAACCTATTTTGAGTTTCAATTTGAACTCAAAGTCTTTCTACTGGCGAATTGAAGAATGTTTTTCTTTCGTTCAAAAATGGAGATTTTCTCTTTGATTCTAATAGTACAGGGAGTTTCAGAGCTTGTAACTAAGCAGAAATGAAATATACATAACATAAAAAGAGTTTTGTAATTTAAATTAGAAGAAAAGAAGACTCCTCCTACCTTGACTTAAAGTTCAGATTTTCCTTTAATGGAGGTTCGGGTTCTTCGTGTTTCTGGGCTTGTTTCTTTGAGTTCTTCCTCCTAAAATGTTTCTGAACACTATGCAAAGCTAATGGGATTAATTGGAAGGAATTTGGTGTCTCAGAGAGTGAATTCGAATGAGAAATTTTCTCTGCGTTTTCTACATTTTCGAGCTTCAGGTTATGGCTATTTATAGCCTTCCGCCACATCCTATAGTGGTTATTTTATTCGTTTTAGGCCTAAGATAGGTTTGATGAGTCACGACGATTGTAGGCTGAGTTGGGGCGACATTAGGAGAGTTTTTTGAAACTTGTCCATGGCGGTTTGTAGAAGGTTGAAGAAGATGACTCAGGAAGGAAGGGATAAGATGATTTTAATTCGAATAAGTATCCGTGATGGGCCTAGCAGTCTAATGGCAAAACAACTCTCCTCTCTTCCTAAAACACATCAAGGGCGCGGGTTCGAATCTCAGCTACCCCTTTTTGCGTTTTCCATTTTTACTTAAGTTATCCACGTGCTACACCTTTTATTTTTTTGCGTTTTGCATTTTTACTTAAGTTATCCACGTGCTACACCTTTTATTTTAAGTGTGCACGTGAGTTACTACCAAATTCTGGAAAAATTCCTATACATTCTTTTCTCAATTATCTTTATTTCTGTAATTTTAAAAATGACTAATAAAATATTTTTATATAAAATTTTAATTAT
>JAMLFT010008193.1:0-13951 GCA_026544285.1 Pachyrhizus erosus | reverse complement strand
TATTTCCTTAATATAAATTGTTCAGATTACAGTTTAAAGATAACTTTTAATAAAATTAAAAAATAATAATTAAATTTTATTATTTTAAACATTTGAGGATGAAAAATATAAACTTTTTTTTTCAAGGGCTAATCAAGATAATTTTTCAAGAACTACAATCATATTTAACTTTTTTAATCATTTTTTTACTTAATTTTATTGTAAATGTTTTATAGTCTTATTCAATTATGCATTGCGATATTATGTAAATAAAAATCTGAATTTCATGCACGCCCTAATCCATTAAAATCATTTTTTACTGTCAAGAGTATTAATTTTTTTTTTTTATATCATAAATCTGAGATGAGTTGCGTACGCGTCCATTAGAAAGATTACATCGGAAGAGTTTCATCCACAAGCTTAGGCTATGAAATGTGTTTCTTTTCCCTTTTTTCCCCCTTAGTTTGGTTGCTAAAAAGGACATAGAGCATCTTATAGAATTTCTATATATATAAAAAATAGTAGTAAAAAAAAATCCACAGATTAAATTTGTGAATTCGTTTTCACTGCACATTTTAGTTGTTATATTTATCAACAGTGAAGTTATTGATGATTATTAATGTTTAACAACTATTGATAATTAGAGTCTAGTTGATAAAGTACTTTCTGAAACTCAATTAAAAATAAAATTAGCTTACTTTTACGAGAATTAAAATAGTTAATATAATTTAATTTTATTATAACACATTTAAAATAAAAGCTTTTTTTTTTCATGTGTCCTTTATTCAATCTTGATATCAAATATAAGAAATAATTATTGCAAATAAAATTTTAATTAATCCAAAAATATTTTGAAATAACATCATTAAATAAAATAGAAATCATTAAAATTTACTTATATTTTAATTCATCAACTAAACCTTTTTTATTTATAATTAAATCAAGAAAAAGTAATTTAATAGTTTATAAGTTATGTAGTTTATAAGCTAGTTTTACTTTATTAATAACATGTCTGTGATAAATGAATGGAATTTTTTTTATGAAATTTATTAAGAGTTAAGTAATTAATATCAACGAAATTCCAACGGACTTTATTATGGCTTGGTCGTCAAAATTACTATTTTTAAATGTACTATATACACTTGTTAATTTCAATTATAAATAATTAATTATTAATTTAAATTATATTATGTTACATTAAAATAAAAAAAATGAAACAAAATACATAACAATTATAAATAACAATAAAACTAACACATACACACATGAATCCACTCATTTAGAGAGGCGAGAGTCAAATTATATCATAATATTTTTTTTCGTAAATTATATGATAATAAGTTATAACAACTATCACATTATTTATTAATTTTTATTGAATTTTTTTCAAATTTACTATTAAATTAAAAGTTTTCATCATATAAATAAAGCCTAAATTTTTTTATATTAATATATATTAAAATTGACTAAATATAGAGTTTTAAAATAAGAAAGAATAACAAGACGTTAATTAATATTATATACTTACAGTTTTTAAATTTTAATTAAATTTGATACAAACAAGTAAAACATCGTTATGTGTTAATGACAACATATAACTTAAGTAATCGATAATGGTATAATTTAATCTCCTCTTAAGTGAAGACTATGAAGAGGATATAGACCTTGTTGCTGTTGTATATGTATAAACCAACTCCAAATTTTAACATATTTTACATAATTAATTAGTTAATTTTAATCTATTAAATTATTTAATTTTATTTGACTGATTTTTTCATTAATTTAAATTTTTATTAAATTATTTATAAAAATTATTAACAAATTATTTTTTTAAAAAAATTCATAATAAATAGTAAAATATATATAATCGTGTTACTTTTAAGCAATCAAGTAAATCATTTGAGTTAATTGAGTATTTAATTGGTTAATGATTTTCTACTACAATTATATACATAAATCGTTAATAAAATAATTTATTCTTTGACAACAATTTTCAAAGATAAATAATAAAAAAATTATAAAATTACGTTAATTTTAACATTTCTTAAGTAATCATGTAGTTAATTTTTAATTTTAATCAAACAATTAAATTATTTGATCTAACCACTTGTTGTAAACCAATTAAATTATACAAGTGTAACTTATATTCACTTTTACATAATTTAGTAATTATTAATTGGATAATTTTTTTCGGATTACGAATTGTCACCAATTTTGCCACCATTGAGAAGGAAACTAGTATGCTAGAAGGGGCTATACTTATCTATTGGAGGTAGATCGCCTTAATTAATTAAGTGCTAACAACGGTGGCGGGTCTAGAATTTTGTTTTAGCAAGGGTAAGAAAATATTTTGTAATACTTTTATAGAAAAATATTATAAACTTTACAAAATACATAATTTCATGATAAAAATCCAACAGACTTAAGTTTCTACAAATTATAATTGTCCTTCAACATATTTTTATATTTTAAAAATGTTATATAATTTTAATTATTAATATTATCAAAGTTATTTCTCTTTATATATAAAATAATCATTCAACTGTTCATATTTCTCTATTCATTTTAAAAATTTGTCTCATGGAGTTTATGGACAAGAAAATTTTAATATATATAAACAAAAACAAAATTTATTTTGGAGACAATTGTCCTTATACCACTACACATACATCCACACCTAACTAACAAGCTAGTCTTTATATTTTTTTCTCATTCTTCAAAGCCCCAAAGTAAGTTATGAAAACTTTGACCATCATTCCATAGAGTTTCCTTTTGGGACAACAGTGTTGAATCGAAAAAATATGTTGGGTCAATTGGAATTGTGTGTGCTTGTCTAGGTTCAAAAGAGGTTTAGGAGTTTAATATGAACTTTTGTTATTTATATAAGAAACAGATAATAATAATATTTTTTTATTTTAATTATAAGAAACATATAAAAAATTATAAATATATTAATTGTTAATCTTTTTATACCTTTAATACATTGTGAAGTTTATTGAGTTATTAACAATATTACTAATACTCATTAGTTAAAAAAATTATTGGATAATTATTAGTGTCATTATATCTAATCACCACTTAAATCAAGTAATTTTAGGGGTACTATTGGAACAAAATATAAATTTATGATAATATTAATTAAAATTAACTACTTGTATTGGTTTTCATGAAATAAGTATTTATTTCTTATATATAAAACCAGATTTAGTATTAAGTTGTTAGCTAAGTGGAAATGACATTTTTTGATAGATCATAATGTTATTTAGTACAAGTTGCTAGGTTATAAGTGTGGACAAATTGATGTTGTAAATTATCATAGTCATCATCCTTTGTTGACCTCAAAATGGTGGTGGGATATCACTTTTTTAGATTTGAGTACATGGCCTCTTTTTGGGTAGTTTTCAAAAATGAAATATTGTAATGCTAAGAATGATCAAAAGTTATATTTTGGATAGATAATTAACTCAACATATGTTTAAGTGAAACCCATTTTTATTTATTTTAGATTTCTTTTCCTAAGTAAGGATCCATTTTAAATATGGATGAATAATGATCACTAGTGATCCATTTTAAAAAGAAAAAAGACTTGTTTGTATTGTTCTAAATCAACACATCCAAGATTCTTAATCTTGAGATTTCAATAGCTCTTAGTAGTTTACACTTATATCAACCTTTCATCCTCTCCTATCCTAACACATTACGTCTCTTGGTCCTCATACTACATGAATGTATTTGAGTAGTTTTGGTGCTGCTCAACTTCTTCAAAGATTTTATTTTTTTGTGAAGATTGCATAAAGATTGATTGTCAACCTTAAGGAAACTACATTGTCATGGGTTAGTATTAGAATCTCATGTCTTAAGTTGTTTGTTTTCACATGTCTTTTCTTTTAAAAGGTATAGACTGTCATTTATGATTGAGTAGGCTTTTTTGTGGTACCCATTCATAATGGACACCAACAACTTAATTCAGCATGATCACTTTTTAAGAGGTAGGAAGCCTTACAAAGTATGTTTTTTTATATGACACATCATCTATATTGGTGTTTGTGGCTATTGAGGAATAGAATTGTCAAAGGCCTTAATATGAGATAGCACAACATCATATCAAGTGTAGTACCTTAAAAAATGATTATGTTTCTTATTAGCCATAATTATTCACCTATAAATGTGTAAAACCGTTTATTTACTCAATTATGATTATTTTAAATAACCTTTATTATTTTGAAACAAATGATCTTTTAGGAGAAACTCACTATGACAATTGAACAAAATTGTTTCTTACTATGTTTCAAGGTGAACACCCTTGTTTCATCCATGCAATAAAAGGTGTGCTATCTTGTTTTGAATTCCGTATCCAAACAATATACCATTAACATAACTTTACAAAGTTGGCAAAAAAAATATTAGCAACATATCTCCTATATTTTGAACATTTTCCAATTTTTTTCTTGAAAAAATAATAAAAACTAACAAACAATCATATTAAGCTTTGTTTTCAAATAACAAACAACAAACGCAAGTATAAATATTCTATTACCACTACACAATCCAACATTATGGATCTTAAATAGATCATAACTATTAAGCTTAGCTCTCCATTAACAATTACCTAAATATATGCTTAATTTATATATTATCAACATATATTCTATCATTTTGCATCTCAAACATGATTACTCTTGATGAGTTTTGCTTTCCTATAACAAAAAGATGTTAATTTACACAATAATAATGACAACAAAATATAGTAATCAGATAAAAAAACAAACATTATGTTGACAACTGTGTTCTTAACATATAAATTGTTACATGCTCCAAACAAAAGCTTTAAATGCAATATGTAGAAAATAAAATAGAACAAGAGTTACTAAGGTTAGTGTGTTTATTCTTTTGGTTAGTAATCTCATATCATTATATATACACAATTTAGTAGGGAGAATATTCAACAAAAAAATTCTTGTCTACTTTGTAATTATTTTAAAAAGTAAGAATTACTAAGAATAGCCTCAACGGCCTTATTTTTAAGTTTGAGATTATTAAGAACTTTGTTTCCTACTCTTAAGTATTCACATAATATTGCTTATTGGATTGACTAGCAAACCACAACCAAACATTCGCACAACATACCAATATAATTTTCTAAATCCAATTACAATAACATTCAAATGACAAAGGTAATAATAGATTGAGAAAAAATATCTAAAGGAAAAAATAACAATGGAAGGGGAAACAATAACCAAAGGGGTAAGGGAAAATGAGGGATTGCCTGTCTAAGAAGGAAGTGACGTAACGGTGGTGTAGTGATGACACAACTCCAATATGGTGGCAAACAAAAGCCAAAATCTAACAAGAAAGGGAAAGCTAATTAAAAGAAAAAGAAGAGGAAATAAGAGACAAAACCTAATAAAGAGAGGAAATTAAAGTCGTATGGTAGTGAGGTTGATGGTGGGAAAGATTTTAACAAGGTCTTCCAAGTGGGTGCACAAGAGAAGAACATGACAAAGAAAATGGGAAGGAAAAGTGCGAAAGAGAAAGAGAATGTGAGATTAAAGAATGCGAACATTGATTATTTTAAGACATAGTGTAGGCTTATCATTGCTCAAGGTGACACTAAATAAAAAATTAAATTAGTGGTGATTAAATTGTTGCTGTAACTATTCCACTATTTTTTTTATGGTGTATATAACGTTAGTAAAGATCTTAGTTGTTGTTATTGTTAAATATTTTTTATTATTCCACTGCAATATCGATCATGACAATTATAGTTAAACTATTTTGTGAAAAAATACTTTCATCCACACGTTAATTTCAATTTATCAACATTTTGCATGAAACATTAAGTTAAAACTTTAATTAGCTTAAAAAACAATCTAAAACATTTTATTTTAGTAGTATTACATCTTCATCCTAAACGAAGCTAATAACATTTTGAGCCTTTTTTCACACCACATGATAGTCATTTAGGTATTACATTTCACACATTTATTTGGTGATTTATTCACATTACTTAAATGAACACTAATTGCTTCATGTTTGAATGTATAAGTGCCTAGGTAGATTAAATCTTCATTTAATTTAAAGTTGGTATAACTCTGGTGCTAATCTTGGTTTGGCAAGTGCCATTAATGGTTCTGCAAGAAGGGTACCATCGTTTGACTCGGCAAGGTTGATTGTTGAAACATTGGGCGGTGCACTCCAAGAGAAGCCATGGAGTAACCTGCCAAATAGCATCACGGTCATTGTGGTGCCAAGCATCACTCCAGGACAACCACGCCTTCCTGTGCTGAATGATAAGAACTTTAAATTTGGCTCTGTCAAAACCACATCAGACCCATCACTCTTAAGGTGGCGCTCAGGTTTGAACTTGTAGGGTTCATTCCACACTTTTGGGTTTCTCCCGATATCTCGTCTGCTTAGTATTACATGGCTACCCTTAGGGATGAAGTAATTGCCCACCATTGTGTCACTCATAGAGACATGGGGAGGAATAAAAGGTGCAATAGGGTGAAGGCGAAGAGCCTCTTTAGCACAAGCCTTTACATAGTTGAGTTTAGGTATATCTGCTTCTTGAACTAGCCTCTCTTTACCTACCACACTGTCTAATTCTTCAACGGCTCGATGTAGCAACTCAGGTTGGTTTATCATTTCTGCAAGTGCCCATTCAAAAGCATTTGATGGATTGTCCACTGTTGCCATCATCAATTCCTACAAAGAGTTTGAGTTTGAATATCATTATATTAATTTCAAACTTTACCTTTCAAGATGCATGGAATGGAACCAAATAACTTGATTTGGATAAATTATAATATGATTTCAGACCTTCATGTATTCATGAACCATATATGTGAAACATGATTGAATTTTTCAATTTACAAGATAAAATTAATAAAACTTCACTATGTTTTAAGTGAAGATTGACTAAATTATGAAAATGTATTGATCTTAAATCAAATAATAATTCCTTGATGTTTTGGATCTTTCCCTCGTCTTCCCAATTAAAAAAGCTATGTGTAAGGAATAAAAAACTAACAATGAGGAAAGGGTGATACTTTTTTACCATGTGTCACTTTTTAATTGGGGATAAGAAAGTGGATAGAACATAGGAAATGCTTATTTTGATACTAATGGGTTTTTCTTCCATCTTATTGTCACACCATTTTTTCTCTTATATTTTCTTTCGTTTTATTCACATCTATTGCTTTCTCTTTTTATCTTTTCTTTTTATTTATTTCTTCTTACCATTCAAATTCCTCTTAAAATAGAGTGACTGTTGACAGAGTAAAGAAAAGTAAAAAGTTAAGAAAAATAGCTAGTCATAATAAAAAAATTAAAAGTAAGAATAAAATGTAATATCTTTTATAAGCGTTATGGTAAGAAAGAAAAATTAGAGATGAAAAGAAAATGAAGTAAGAGTACGATGGATAAAAGGAAAAGTAAAAATTTGTTTATATATTTAAATATTTATTTGATCTATATAATTATAAAAAAATTTGATATTTTTATATTTAAAAATTCTTCTTTTTATTCTTTACATATCTTTTTTTTAATTATTTTAGTCCTAACACTAATTACTTGAATTGTTTTTAAGACTCTATAACGAAGATTAAAAAATTAAAAATAATATATATAAAAATTAAAAGAGAATTTTAAACATAAAAACTGAAAGGTAAAATATTTGTAATTAAATGAATTAAATAAATAATTAAACCTCATTTATAAAAATAAACCTAGAGATATGGTTTGCTTTTACGTGTGCAAGTGTTAATATAAGTACGAAAGAGAAGTGAAATATATTACTATAATTTGTGCATTGATCTCCTCCAATGTCAATGATGGGTTATTGTTGGCATCTTTGAGCGAGAGCAGAACATCAAGCCAGTCATCTTCATGAACCTTCAATCCAGCATTCCATTGTTTAACTCTGTCTTGAACGATGGGATCGTGATACTTTTTTATCATCCTCAAAGCTTCCTTCACCTTCTTCCCTTGGCCGTCCAGGTCAAGTCTCCTCAAGCATGGCATATAATCCGAAGCAGAAAATGCATAAATGTAGTCGAGCAAATCGAAGATGGAATCAACATGTTCTACTTCCTCAGAACCGGGCCCTCCATCCTCTCTACCCTTCCCAAAATACCTTGTATTAAAAGTAATTTTCCTTATCAGGTTACCACAATAATGCCTTGAAGCACTCCTGATATTCACAAGGCCACGAACACCATAGTTCACTTTTTTGCACTTGTTGTAGACGTAAAACATAAGATTGTCAGCTTCTTCAGTCCTTTTGTCATGAAGCCATATGTGTTTGTGTGGAGAAAGCAAATTAATGGTTATGATTTTCTTCATTTTCTTCCATTGGTCTCCATAGGGCACAAAAATTGTGGTTGAATATCCACTGGTGATGAGATCACTGCTCATGCTCAGTGATCTTGATGCAAAAATTGCATCTTGTTTTCTCAAGAACTCACTGGCAATGGTGGGACACGTCACTGGGATAACATAGGCATTTCCTAAGCGGATACATGCAATTTCGGTGTTCATTTCTTTCATGAGCTTGTGTATCCACTTATGTGCAGGTTTGTTTGCAAGCATTTCAGGAAGGTTGCCAACTATAGGCCATGGTTTGGGGCCTGGGGGGAGTTTTGGCTTTTGTTTCTTGAAACATTTCTTAATCGAGTGTGATATTAGGGCTTTGATCATTATGGCAAAGCAAGTTATAGTAACAAGCAAAGAAGGCCAAGAGCCTTGAAATTTTGACAACAAAAGAAAAAGGATGTCAGCCATGGCTTGGAAAAGGCTTTTTGAGACAAAAGGGAAGAGCAACGTGAATTACTTTGGCTACAACAGTTTAGAGAAAAAGCTAGTGGATGATTTCTGAGGATAAGTTTGATGCCTATTTATAGCGTTAGCTAGAGCTGCATGCGAAATATCTGAGACAGAAAGATATGCAAAGTTTGATGCCTATGACGTTAAATTCTTGTGTGCCGGGATATCGTGTGGACCATTAATTATTATGTCATTTTAGATTAATTTTTATATAATATATAATTAATTATTTTTAAAATATTTAAAACTTAAATATATATTATAGTATGATTGATTGTAATTATTAACACGTGTCATAGTAAATAACTTTTAGTGGGAAGCCTTCACACAAAAAACACGTGCATGGTTCAATTCTATTGGATATGCATTACCGTGTGACCTATATAAATGTGTTGAATGTGTTGATTTTTTTTTATTATTATTATTATAGAGACCGCCTTTGCTTGGTGCCTTCTCAGGATAGTTTAATTAATATTATTTTTTAACTTTGCTCCTATAGGTGCGGACAGTCAAAGTTACCTAATTTTTATTCTATAGAAAAAGTTTGTGCGTTCAAGTTTTTATTTTTGAATTTTTAATGTGTTTTTGAATGTTTTAGTAAGATTATTTTAGTTATTATTATAATCCACATTACATTATATAAAACAGTGTGAGCCGCCATACGTATATCTTTACAAGTCATACAAGATAATATATGTCACACAGTGTTGTATAATAATAAAACACACCTTTTTTTCTGTAAAAAATGTGTTGCATATATTTTTATGTTCTATTATTTAGATGTTTTAGTAATTACTTTTTACTTTTCTAAATAAATTTCATATTGCATTGGGTACAAGATAATGTGATAATGCGCGGACCTATATTATATATACACTTACAAGTCATACAACGAATAAAGATTGTGAAAATCACATAGTAACATTATAGAGTGTTGCGTAGATTTTATTTAAAATATTTATATTATTACTTAATTGAATTTTTATCTTTTTTTTTTCTTTAAAAGCAATTGATTTATTTTTTGGGAAGAAATTTTTATCTTATTGATATTACTTTATTCAAATAAGTTTTAGACTAATAGATTAAGCACTAGATATAAAATGACATTTATACAATCCTTTAATATATGAATATAATTGACATTTATTATTTATTATATAACTGGTGAAAAAGTTAATAAAAAAATCTACTGCTATTTATTTGCTACGAGATTTTAGGATATTCCTATTTAATTGACCGTCATACAATTATCATTAAATTAACACTCAACAATTATTCCAGTAGAAATAAAGCTAACTAGCTTTTAAGGCTTAATTGTGCAAATATATAGAACATTGATCTAGGTTCGAGATGCAAGCAGATTCACCTTAATTACCAAATGTTCAATGTCCAGGATCATATAGGGATTCACATGAATTAATCAAAAACAAAACATTAAAAAACATAGGTTTTAGAGTGCGAATAACATAGCGTCAACATCAATTCTTTATACTCCTTTAATGCAAGCATACAACATTATTTAATGGGAACACAAGTTAAAGGCAAAGTCCTGGCTTTCATTAGTCCTTTTAGAAACTAATTTATCAGTAATATAACTATAAAGGACTGATTAAGTTTAATGCATAATTTGTTAAGAGTTAAATTGCTTATAATTACATATTGTTTTAAATTAATTTGCTAATGTAATTAAGATTGACAGAAGCATTAGCATGTCTAATGAAGAAGTTTTTAGTGACTTTTTTGTTTTTTTAAATTTTTTATTATATTAAATAATATACTTTAAATACATTTTTATGATGTGGTACTTAAGTCATAAAATTCTTTCACCTAATGAACTATTCTTCTGTGTTAGACTCTCCTAATGTGTTCAGTCATAATAATTAATGCTTTCATTAAAATATGCACTGTAAAAAGACTTACATACCTTAGACTAAAATAATGTGTAATGTACTAAATACATATACAAATAAGTGAATAAAACCCTCAAAAAGAAAATGAGATAATATTACGAGTTTTACATTCAATAAAATAAGTAATCTTAGTGTTGTACTTAAGTCATATTATTAACGTATTATTAATGTGTGAACCAGCATGCATAGGCTGTCCCTTTCACAGGAGGATCCTCAAGGCTATGTTTCACAGGTCGATTTTCAAAAGACAATTGTTTTTTTCATTTTTCAAGAAGAGTGTGTGTAGATTGTCGGCAATTCTCTGGTTGTAATTTTTCAAAAGAATATGAGTGTGAAATTATCAATAGTTTTAGATAATATGAAAATAATATTTCTATTTATATTGTTAAGATAATTAATGATAAAATGTTTGGATTTAGTGATCCAATATGTCGATCCCTAAATAGTTTTATTTTTGGTAGTGTTTAATAAAATATGATTTATTTTCTTTCAACTATTTCATTAAATTGAGGACTATAGAGTAACTTCATGAATAATAATAAAGTATCTCGTCCATTTCATTAGCATATTCCCCTACACTATCAGAAGGGAGGATTTTGATTTTTTTTACCTTTTCTTCATATATTTTATATTTATTAAATAATTCATTTTTATGAATAAATAAATACATATAGCAACATTTTAGAAAATCATCGATAAAAGTGATGAAATGTATTTTTCCACCATAAGATAACACAATATTATTATCCTATATATCACTATATATGAGTTTAAATAAACAAGTTTCTTTTGTACAAAATTTTGAAAAAAATTTCTAGACTATTTAACTTGAACACAAATTTTACATTTCTATTTCAATTTAATAGATGATTTAGGAATAAGATCAAGAGTCATCGTCCATCTAATTAATAAAATTTAAGTTAAAATTTATGAGTCTACCATGTTAAGTATCACAACATTTAACATTAGAAAGTTAAGTATTACAATATTCAACATTAGAAATAAATGATAAAAAAAAATTGCTAGATTTTTTATCAACAACAGAGGACGTGAGATTAACTTTAAAGTTTATTTGTATATGTTTCATAAAAAAAATAAAAATTTGAAAAAAAAGTATAAATTAAACATAATTATTCTACTAAAAAACAATTATATCTCACAAGTCATAATAATTACATTGACATTAATCATTTTAAATAAATCATATAAAAATATCATTTTGATGTGTAAATCAACATATTTTAACAAAAAAATATTTACTCAAATTTTTAAAACATTTAACACTTTAAAATAAATTAAAATATATAATTTTTTATAATTATACCGTGTCTTCGTAATTACATATGAAATTTTAAATTTATGCATAACTATTTAAAAAATAAAATTAAAATGCATATATAATATAATTATTTAAAATCTATATAAAAACATTATTTGTAAATGATAAGGATTTTGTTTTTAAAATTTTAAAATAATTTTTAATTTTATATACTCATTCACCTAACTTATTATTATTCGAGTTAATTTATTTTAAATTTAATAAAAAAGTTTTACATAAATTCAACTTAACTTAAACTAGTTCGATTGAGTTAAATAATGGGTTTGTTGAAATTCAATTCAACTCATGCACACTCGTAGTATATATATATTTGATTTTTTAATTACTTAACTCTTAATTTTTTATATTTATTTTTAAATTAAATTTAAATAATATTTTAAAGTAATTTGTCGACAATGAAAAATAATAATATTACAGTGTGTCATAAATATAAAATATAATTTATATGTTAAAAATATTTGTTATATATGATATTCACACGAAACTAGTCACAAGAAGCACATTAAAATTTCGTCTGGAGAGAGTTGGAGACAATTATTGTACCGCCGAAGAGCATCCCAAATGTTTCTGTCTCTATAAACAATCAGTTTCCTTTTGACAATAGGCGGATAGATCGAAAAACCAAAATGAAACACGTACATTAGTTGCCACAAACTGGAACATGGAAATGAAAATGTGGTTAGAGTGTGCCAAATGTGTGGCTAGGTGAGTGTAGAGAGGGCAGTGTCGAGGATGGTACATAAGACCTCTCCTGCTTGGCAGAAAATGATCTTCCCCAAAAGAAAAAACATCAAGTTATTGTCATTATTTTTTTTCCTAATTCTTTTATTTTTCATACTTTTTAATTTTGTAAGAGAAACAAAATAAGTTAAAAACAAGATAAAATAAAATTAAAAAATAACACAAAATTGGGTGTTCAAAATAATTAATTATTTATAATTGTTATCATATGTATAATTATTTAAATTTTACATGTTATCTATATTAATTATTTTGACAAAATTAGTAATATAAATATTCAACAAATTACATTAATGCTCTAAAAGAGAGTTATATTAAACCAGTTTGACAAAGCGAAACATTATTAAGATTGGTTAAAAATATCTAATTCTTTATACCGGATTAGAATATATACTTTTAATCATTGATCTACTATTTTCATCTTAAAATATACAAATGCATCTATCTTTAATTTTTCAACAGTTTTTAAAAATAAAATATACGATAGTAGCAAAATTAATGCATATAAGTATGCATGTGTAATTTTCTTTTTAAAAAAGAGGTTAATTTAAGTGTAACACTTTATTAATCTAATAAATTGATTTGAGATATATGAGTTGTGACAATCTAACGATTTTTTTAAATTATATTTGATATTTATTTTTTAATGTTTATAATATTTTTTTATAGAAATTCATAATATAATGTTTTTAAAATAATTAAAAAGATTAATGTAATATATAAGAGTATTATTGTAATATTTTTTAAATAATTAAAATAATAAGTGTAAGAAAAAAAAAAGATGAAGTATTGTATGTAATCTGAAAAAGAAAATGCAAGGGTGCAAGTCTACTTAATTTACACTTTTAATTAATAGCCACCAGAAAAATCCAAACACATTTTTCATAATAGTGCATTATCGATGCCTAAACTCACCTTACAAACTAAAATCTTTTGCACTTCTTCACACTTCATAAAACCATAAAACACATGTTAATATAATATTTGTGTCATTAGAGTTGATGTTATATAATATTTGTATCATTAGAGTAAGTTTAATAATAAAAAAATTGAATAGATATATGAAAACTTAAATTTAATTCTCATTATTTTATTTTGACTATCTTAAAATTATTGGTCACCTGATCAATTAAAATCATTACACATAAATTGATTAATA
>JAMLFT010008192.1:0-13951 GCA_026544285.1 Pachyrhizus erosus | reverse complement strand
TTTATTCTAGGTTTTATTTCTAATTTACTAACTATTTTTCTATTTTACATTTAAAAGAATAATATTTCTATTTATTTGGAAAAATGGGATGTTACAGTCGCACTTCTGTCAGTCGTTGTTCCGCCTAGCCATCCAGCCTACTAAGAGGTGATGGATGCATGACCCACAATTTGAAGATGACTTTCTTTGAGTTTCAACACTTTAATTTCCTACCAGCTCACATTGGTTTGCTAGTGATTTTGACTCAAGTGCGGACCAATCGTTATGTTAGAGGACCTACTCCCCCTTCTTCGACCCCTTCTGGATCCACCATCCTGTATGTAGATGCAAAGGTTGTGGAACACTCGACTCAAGCCCCCACCCCCTTACCAGCATCATTTCTAATACAACGTTTCCTCCTTTCTATGTGTGGATATTTACTGTCGGGACACCTAGTAAGTTGGAGTGTGGTGTAGACTTCCACTACCCCTGTTGAGGAGGCTAGATCAGCAAAGGACATGGAGGAGGGAAAGAAGAAATATTTAAAGAGGGAGGAATCCTTAGAGGAGGAGAATCCCTCTCAAGGGTTAGCTTAGATGAAGATTAGAGATGTACAACATCGGTATATTCTTATTTACTTGTACTCTTATGATGATAGGTGATCTGATGATGGTTTGGATATCAAGTTTATTTATCATATTTAATGAACGTTATGTGGTCACTTGATAATAGGTAATGTTGTTTTCGCATTGATGTAGATTATAATTTATGTTCTGCAAATATGTATGCGGTTTTTTTTAGTGTGTCGCTTTTCTTTGATATGATAATTGAAAATAGGAAATTTCTTTTCTGCTAATTCACAAAGGAACTGCAACACCTATTTTTGAAAATTTTATTCTACCAATAATACAAATTTTAATTAGTAATTGGACAAATTATGGTATCAAGGAAGGGCGTTACAAGAACCAGGATATCACTTAAGCTCATTTAAGTGAGACCATTTAGACTTTCTTAAGCAAGACCTTGTTGGAAACAAAGATTTGGATTTGTGTTTGCTTAAGCGAGGCTTCTTAGGCTTGCTTAAGCGCGATTTTGTTGGAAAGTCTAAATAGCTTTTGCCTTCACTTAAAAGAGATCACTTAGGATCATTTAAACAAAACTATTCTAGAAAGTGTCATTTGCCTCCATTCTCGCCTAAGTGAGGTCACTTAAGCTTGCTTGAGTGAGCCTCTACAATTGACACAAAGAGTCCAAATTTAAAGGCCTATAAATATAAAAAGGAACCTATAAAATGGATTTCGAGCTTTTGACAATCACATATTGCATGTCATGTGTTTGATAAAAGTGTAACTCGTCACTACACTGCAATTTAAATCTTCGCACCATTTACAATTTAATTTCCAATCCCAATTTTCATAGTCTACTTGAATGATTGCACTTAAGTATTCAACAAATCCAAATGAAGACAAAATTTTACTTACACTTTATTACTTGTACAATCTGTTATATTTGTCAAAATGTCAACACCTTACTTGAGAATAACTCATTGTGTGGACACTAACATTAGCTACTTTGCACATTACTTAGAGAAACTTGTTATCTTCCTTTATATACCTATACCTAATTGAAGAATATGCTTCTAAATTATCAAACCTTAGTTTTATACATAGAGAAACTGACTAACATAGAGTTTACAAGAAAGGGTTCGAAAGCCACATAACTTTTAAACAAGTCAGCATATGTGGAGGCCAATTTTATAATAGTTTTGGGGTAATATTGTTTGAATTAATTACAGGGAGAATTCCTTGTGTAGTGGACAACGGTTTTTAGATATCACAATTAATCAGTGTTATTTCTATTTGAATTTAATTTTTATTTGTACTTTGATCTTCTAACTAATTTCATAAATTTTTATTTTGTATACTGGTATTTATATGTAAATTTATTGATGTAGAAATTAGAAAAAAAGAGTTATGAGAATGAATATTTATTTTAAGAAAAGAAAATAGAAAAATATACACTTAATTCATGAAAATGAACAATTTATTTAATAATATAATAGCGTCAAAATTTTTAGGGTGAAATTATATTTCTTTAATTTATTGCTATAATAATAATTTAATATAAATAATTATATAAATTTTTATATGATAGAAAGTAATAATGTACATGCAGTTCATTGGTTTGAATATCTGACATATAATTCGTGCAGAAAAACAAGACAAGTTTACAAATCACATTATGCCTTTACATTCAAAAGCATACCTCATGTTAATATATACAATAATTTTACATTCAAACTATATACTGGAATGACCTAAATAGAACATTAATATTGTGATATTCTTACCTTTTAACATGACAAAGTTATTTGTATTTATGAGTTTTTTTTATTTACAGATATTGAAGACAAATAATAGAAAGTTTATAATAATTTACGATATTTTTCAACCAACTGAGTTAAATCTCACTGATTGTATTTATGGGTTATGGATAAGAATTGGAAAATTACCTTTTTGATAAAGAAGATTCAAATGTTATATTTGTTAAACATAAAAAATATAGATGAAAAAAGACCAAAAACACATACAGAGACATAAAGTTAAAAAGAGGGATGGATTGTGATATGATCAAGATCCGTATAGATCCATCAAACTCCATTTGGGATTGAATTGATACATACTATTATCCAAAGATTAGTATGAAGAAAGACAAGAATAAGTATAAGAGAATAAAGAAGAATTTTAAATCAACGGCAACAAAGAAAATGCCTAGAAAAAAAATGAAGAACGTCAAACTCTGAAAAAAATTATAGGTTAAAAGTTAGATAACGTGTGAAGAGAAAAAACATTGAAATTTGTTACAAAGTTGATAGTCCTTCTAGATTTTTAATTTATTTTTTCTGAAAATTAGTAACCTTTCTATATTTTAACAATTTTTTTAAATTGTAATAATATTTATAAACACTTCTTATATACTCACAATAAAAATATATAATTTTAATATTTACATGTTAGAAATGTTAATAAAAAATTATTTTTATGTTATCTTCATCCGTCCATAATATAAAAAAAAAATCAATGGTTTCTAATAGTTTTAATAATTTATTTATAGTAAAAACTATATGAGACTAAACAAAGAATAAAATCTAATTTTGATAAAGGAATGTAGCAAATGTTTAGACTAACCTCACTCCACTAGTGCAATAAGTTGTTTCATGGAAGAAAAATATAGGAATATTTGACCAAATCTAACTTGACCATTCTTGGGGTTCTTTTTCTTATGCCAGTGAGAGGAGGGGGATAAGCAATATCGTCCAAGGAGTATTATGAAGAAAGAAAAAGGAAAAAAAAAATCAAAGACATAAAAAAAAACTATAAATCAAAATAAGAAGAGAAGAAAGCATTGGAGACATGAAGATTCTTGATAGAGAAATAGTACGAAAAAAATGAAGAAAGAAGTGATAAATTAAAAGATAGATAGCACGTGAAGAGAGAAAGTATTAAAAATTATCGTCAAAATAAATTAAATGTGATTTTAAAAGATGTATAGAGATGTGATCTTCATGAATTAGAAATGTAATTTGAGAATGAATGAATAAATAAATATTATATTTATTTAATTTTAGATATATTTTATTATATTATATTATGATGACTTTCATATTTAATTCAATAATATATTAACTTTATATATTAACTATTATGAAAAATATATTAATTAATATATTAAAAAAATTATTTGTAGTTATAGTTTTATTTTTTCTTAGATACACATCTAACCAATTATATCGCCGCATGACACATAAAATGACTGGTGAAATATATGACAAAAGTAGTATTAGAATATTTTTATTGATGATTAGTCATGTCATATAAGTATGAGTCTGACATCTAATTAATTTGATTTGAATTATTCAAGGATATTTTTTTTTATCTATATCTATACAGATAAATATTCTATAGTAAAAAAAAAAACTGTAAGTGTTGAAAACAAAGTGGTCCATGATGTTTTTGTGTACATGATGTTTCACGAGAAGATGAAGACAGCATCATACAGTTCCAGTGTCCAAAATGTGCTTATTTATATAACTTCATTTTCATGCAGTAAATTACAAATAAAATACGATTAATTAATTAAAAACTATTTTAATTATGATGTACTATATGCAAAAATTAACAATATCGTAAATTGTAAATAAATTGTTTTATATAAGCCTATAGATGGCATGCTGAGACAGCACAGCCCAGAAACTGAGGCAGACATGGAAAGTGGTGTTGTGGCAGTGAATAACAATAAGTATGAATCCAAAGTAACTTCCAGCATTCCTATTAAGGGTTTTATGAGCCTTCTAATGGAAAGTGTAGATGAGAATGGTGATGATAGTAAGAGAGTTATTTCTCTGGGTATGGGTGACCCAACTCTTACCACTCATTTTCCTATCTCAAACGTAGCTGATGAAGCTGTTTCTGAAGCCCTTCACTCACACAATTTTCGTGGCTATGCTCCCACTGCAGGTCTTCCCCAGGCCAGGATGTAACGCTTCCTTCTCTTTCTCTTTAGAATTTCAGATTCTTTTCATATAGGTTTAGTTACCCTTTTAACTTATATTGTTACAACAATTTTTTTTATTTTCATTATTTTAGAATATTTTATTTTAATCTTTATAATTATATTTTTTTAACTTTTCTGTCTTTATTATATAAAATTATTTAATATTATTATATTCATATGCTTTTAAATCATTACAAAATTAAAACTAAAAATTATTACATAATTTTTAGATACTTTTAGTTTTATAATAATTTTAAAGAATTTAAATATAATTGTGTTAGAAAATTTAGACAATAAAAATTAAAAAGTTAACAAATTATAAGTATAGGAATCGAAATGAAATATTTTAATCATAAAAAATTAAAATAAACAATTGTTGCAAGTATAAGGATGAAAAGAATAATTAATCCTATCGTTATTGTTCAGAGTATGTATGATATCCTTACCACCGATGGTTTCATAAACATTAGATGCAATATTTTAACCGATCTTAGTATTATTTTAATTAAAATTAAAATTTTACGTAAATAATTAAAATAAGGGTAATATTTAAAGTCAGTGCTAAATACGAAAGTAAAGTTTCAATTTTGATATAAGAATATAATAAAAAAATTTAAGTTTTAAATATAAATTTAGTCTCTAAAGAATAAAATTTATTTTTATCTTTTAAATTTTTTATTTTGATTTTAATCCTTTAAAATTTTTTATTTTATTTTAATTTTTATTATCAAGTAATATTAAATGATGTTGTAACAATAATTTTGATAGTCAGTAATTTATTACATTATTAAAGAATTTAATAGAACAATTACTTATAATTAACAAAATTATATTTTCAATTTATTATCTATTTTAAGTAGTTAATAATAAATTTAAAGACATAGCTTGATAATAAAAATTACATGAAGTCAATATTATTGTTATGTTAATAAAGACTAAAATAATTTTTTTTAATACAGAGACTAAAAATAAATAAATTAAAAGATAAAAAAGACCAAAAACAAAAAGATTTTATTTTTTAGTGACTAAATTTATATTTAAATCAAAACTTAAAAAATTATCTCTAAACTTTGTAGAACAGAAAAAAAATTATTTGATACTATTGCATTTTTTTAAAAAAGTTTAATTTGTAGGTGTGAACAATGTTAAACATTCTACATTGTAAACTAATCAAAATCATAATAATTTATGACTTTTATGGAATTTAATAAAAAATTTAATAGTCATGTACTAAAATTGTAAAATAATTTTACATAATTACATAATTTTACATAATTATTTAATCACATTTTTTATGAATGATATTTTAATTTTAGAGTAATTATTATACTGCTTAAATAATTTGATTTAAAAAAAAAATAAGATATTTTTTATTTAGGTCATTTAAATTTTTTTATTTTAATTTATATTGTTAAATAACATAAAAAAATGTCGTAACAATAATTTTTGACAATTCATAACTTATTATGTCGTCAATGAATATAACGTGACAGTCACATGTAATTATTTTAATAAATTATATTTTTAAAATTTTAAAATAATTAATAACATCAAATTAATTAATGAAAGATTTGAAAATACAATTTGACAAAAAAAAATTATATGTGACTTTACATCCTTAATGACATGATAACTCACTACGCTATCAACATCACTATTGAGTCATAATTTAAAGGATAATAGGAATTAAAACTAAAAAATTATTTAACAACAAAAATTAAAACAAATAAAAATATTTAAAGGATCAAAATAAATAAATTCTTAAAAATTAAAATTAAAATACTCCTATTTTTTTTAGACCAAATTCATATTTTAGGCACTATTTTATTTAATGGTGTTTGATTTTAGAGATAATAATATTTAAGTATTATTTATTTTCTTATTTTTAATAAAATATTTTATTCTTATTTTATATTTTTTTAATTGTAATGATAATGATTTTTTTTTCTTTTTTCTAGATAAGCATTTCTTTTGTACAGTCTTTATTGTAGATATAATTGCATTCTGTTCTTTTTAGACAAACTACTGAGTAATCTTCTCCTTTTATAATTTGTTATTATTATTTTAAATATTATAAATAATTACATTTGCAATCAAATGGTTTTATTATTATTTTATTTAAATTTATTTAATTATAATTAATTTCAAAATTATAAATTATTTATTAACCTTTGACAAACTTATGAATACCAATCTAAGATATTAACTTGAGTTTTAAGATATATAAACTAATAGTACTTTTTTTGTGTTATAACTATTCGTATATTTTTCTTTCTTCTCTCATCTCTTAGCTTTTAGGCATTGTTTGTGTGACTCTAACATACTTTTTTTACCTTGAGTGCACTACTCTAAATACACCATTGCATAAACGTTAGGAAAGCAAAATTTGATTTTGTTAAAACAATTTGCGTATTATTTAGTTTAAATAATTTTTAACGTGTTGAAATCATGTTTCTTCTATTGATTTTTGTTTAGAAAAATATTTATTTTGAAAAAATTGCCAGAAAGTTTATTATAAAATCAATTATATATGCTTTTTGTCACATGCAAAAGAGATATTTTGATAAATCATTGATGTAATTAATGTTTCAAAGTATATAATTATTTATATTTTGTATGAAATTTATATTTATTAAAATATCTATAGGAAACCAAAAAATAAAATTTAATTTTATAGTCGATTGGCTTTGGCTTCGTCTCTGAGCTGCGACATAAACCAAGTAACTAACAGCACACACACGCTTCAATGATAGATTCTAACTTTTCAAGGGTTCCTTTGCGTTATTGCGTAAATCTGTTTTATGCCACTAACAAAAAGCTAAGAAAGATGTATGTATTCTATTAGAAGGAAGTTCAACTCCTTTCTACTTTGTCCAATAGGGGTTAATGATAAACTGATACAATAATTTTTCAATGATGTAATTTTGTAAAATTATCTAAACCTTGTTTTGTGTATTTTTTTAACTGCAAATCAAACATATTGTACAAAGGTTATTTTAATAAATTTTACATTTTTTTGCCTAATATTCATGCATTTCAAACAATATACAATACAGGATTTGTTGTTGTGTACTTTGAATACCAAATAACAAACAAGACAAAAATTTGTGTTATAACTTTACTATTGATTTTGTGCTGTTGTATCTATCATGGACTTCAATGTGTACTAAATAGATGAGTTAGAGTTTTAAGGGTTTCGAACTTCTGGTACTGAGTCAATAGTTGAATGAGTTTGAACATACTAAGAAGAAACGAGTGGAAGAAAAAGTTTCTCAATAAATATATTAAAATCTTTAAATTTCCGAAAGTAGCATAAAATTAATTTCTCTGCTGAAAAGAGTGGAAAAGCCATGGAAATTGGGAGGGATAGCATAAACTGAGAGAGTTGATAATAATATTTTTTTTATCTTCTTTTATATTTTTATTTTTTTTATTTCTCTCAAAATGAAATTACTTTATTTTTTACTTATTTTGATTCACATCATTTTTATTTATTTTATTTCTTTCTTTTCTATTAAATACACCTTTTGAAAAGAATTAATTAATTTCCGTATATTTTAGGTGTAAAAAATGATTAATTACAAATCATGAATGATATAATTCGGATGATTAATATAATTTTAAAGTTAGTAAGAAAAAAAAATAATCAGCAAACATGTTATATATGCTGAATGCGTAGACTATTTTCTCTCTTTTTTTTTTTTTAGCACTACTGTTCCACCGCTTTCAACTTCATGTTGCTACCCATTACGCAAAACTACCTTAGCCTGACTAAAGGTACAAATGAGCAAATTGTGAACAGAAAATATGTTTTTTAAAATAAAGAGTATAATATTTCTAAATAGTCTCACAATAAATTTTTTAAATTCATATTTATTTTTAGATAACTATTATGTTATAAATGTCATTCAAAATTAGAAATATGTTATAAATGATATTTAAAACTAGAATTAAAAGTAATTATTCTTGATCGTTTAAATTCCTGCTTGTCTGAAAATAAAAATGATAATTTTGAGTTTAATGTTTAACAAATTTTTCCCTTGAACTCAAACCTTTCCGATCCTTCATTCTAGTCATTTACTTCAAGTTTTCAAACAAAATTATTGACAGAGGCTTTGTAAAAATGTCTGCTACTTGGTTATGACTTGCAACATGCATTATTTTTACTTCTCTATTCTTCACATGTTCCCTAATAAAATGAAAACGAGCATCAATATGCTTACTCCTCTCATGATGAACTGGATTCTTTGCTAATTCAATAGCTGATTTGTTGTCGACTCATATTTTTGTTGCCTCAAGTTGTTGCAGATTTAACTCACATAGTAAATTTCTTAGCCAAATTGTGTGACACACACGCCAAGATGTTGCAACATATTCCGCCTCACAAGTTGACAAAGTTACAATTGATTGCTTCTTTGAGAGCTATGTGAATGTTGTATTTCCCATGTAAAACACATATCCTGCTATACTTTTTCAATCATCTACATCTCCACACCAATCACTATAAGAGTATCCTACCAACTTAAATTCATTTGTCTTTGAGAAGAGTAGCCCGAGTGATTTTGTTCCTCGAATGTATCGAAGAATTCTTTTAATAGCTTTTAGGTGTGAGCATCTTGGATCCTCCATATATCGACTTACTATACCAACACTATACATAATGTTCGACCTTGTACATGTGAGATACCATTACTAAACTGTCGTATTCATTTGCATTCACTTGGTCTCCTCCCTCAAATTTAGAGAGTTTCATACCGAGCTCCATTGGCATTGTTACTGGATTACAATCTTCCATCTTGCTTTTCTTTAGAATATCCTTTACATATGCTTCTTGTGACACAAAAATTCCAAAATCTCCTTGTTTGATTTCAAGGCCAAGAAAATACTTCATCAATCCTAAGTCTGTCATTTCAAACTCTTGCGTCATAGCGTCTTTAAAATCTTCAACTATCTTCTCATTACTCCCCATGAAAATGAGATCATCAACATAAAGAAAGAGCAACAAGGAATAAATTACCTTCTTCTTTCTTTACGTATAGTGCATGCTCATAAAGACATTGTAAGAATTGATTCCTTTTGAAGTAAGTATCGATTCGGGTGTTCCATGCTTAGGGTGCTTGTTTTAACCCATAAAGTGTTTTCTTTAGTTTCAACACTTTGCTCTATTTTTCATATTTCATATACCCAGGCGGTTGCTCTATGTAGATTTCTTCTTCAAGGACTCCATTTAAAAATGCATATTTTACATCCATTTGATATATTGGCCACTCAAGTTGTGCAATAAGAGATAACAAAAGTCGAATTGTCTCCATTCTTGCAACCAAAGCAAAAATTCATCATAATCGATTCCCCCTTTTGTCTGTAACCTTTTGCAACTAGGCGTGCCTTGTACCTTTCAATCTCCCCTTGGGCATTCATCTATTTCTTGTATACCCATTTTACACCTATGGTTTTATATCCTTTTGGCAACTCTACTAAGTCTCGTGTTTCATTTCTTTCAATTGCTCTTATCTCTTCATCCATTGCAGCTTTCCATTTCTTGTCTTTTATTGCTTCCTCAAATGCAATGTTCTTTGAGTATGCTAATAAGCAAAGCAAATGCACTTCATCAATTGAGTCGTATATTGGTGCTGCTCCGCATCTTAGGTTGGTGTGGCTCTTCTTCTTCTTCATCATGATCTAGAAAAATTATTGGAGTATTTATTGGTGCAACACTCAATGACTCTTTTTATTTTGCCTCCATTTGGTTCTTCTAGTCCCATGTGCTATCATCGTTCACTTGTATGTTTCGACTCACAATCACCTTTTTGTCAATTCGATCAAACAACTTAAAAGCCTTCGTCTCTCATCATATCCAATAAACACATATTTCTTACTTTTATCATCAAGTTTGGTTCTTCTTTGGTCTAGTACATGCACATAGGCCACACTACCAAATATTTTAAAGTGTGATACAGTTGGTTTATGATCGCTCCAGGCTTCTTGCGATGTTTGATTTTCCAATTTTGTATGCGGGCATCGGTTTTGCACATACACAACACATTACACTGCTTCTAGCCAAAATTCCTTTGACGTGTTCTTACTTTTCAACATTGATCAAACTATATCAAGTATCGTTCAATTTTTCCTTTTCGCGACGCCATTTTGCTGAGGTGAATATGGTGCTGTTAGGAATCTTTTGATACCTTATTCCTCACAATAGTTTGTGAAAGCGATTGACATGTATTCTCCACCTCGGTCCAACCGTAAAGCCTTAATGTATAAATTGGTTGTCTTCTTCACCATCACCTTGAATTTCTTGAACACCTCAAATGCTTTTGATTTTTCTTTCAAAAAATAATCCCAAGTTTTCATTGTATAGTCGTCAATGAAAATAATGAAATACCTCTTCTCACTAAAAGACTTGCGAGTGATTGACCACATATGTCGATATGAATAAGCTCGAGAGGTCTTCTTGCATGACATTTTGCCTTCTTTTGAAAATTTGTCCTTCCTTGCTTATCAAGTACACAACCTTCACAAAATTTCTTCATGTAGTCCATGTTCGGTAACCCATGGACCATTTTCTTGTTTGCTAACTCTTTTAGCCAGCTGTAATGTAAGTGTCCAAATCGTAAAGGTCATAACCATGCTTTGTCTTCCATGTTGACTTGCAAACACCTCTCTTGTATATTCTTTAAGTTGAGTTTGAACATCTGATTCTTTGTCATCTCCACGTGTGCGAGCACTCGTCCATTTTTGTCCTTCAAGTGCAACATTCGGTATTTCATAATAATCAAACAACCTTTCTCCAATAATTGTCCCATATTAAGAATATTACTTTTCAAGTCAGGTACATAACAAACGTCCTCCATTGTACCTTCTTTTCCATTCTTTTGCAAAAAGCATATTTTTCCCCACCCTTTGATTGGAACCTTCGTTGTCTCCAAAAGACACATGTCTATCTTTGATCTCTTGTATATCAACAAAGAGATGTTTATGCTCGCAACATATGATTGCTAGCACCAATGTCCAAATACCAAAACATGTCACTATCTAGAGTGATGCTTTTATTTGCCATCATGAGAATTCCTTCATCTTTTGTCTCATCTTCCTCAACTAAATTAGCATTTTCTTCCACCTTTTTCTTGGCATAGCAATCCTTTGCGTAGTGTCTATATTTTTCACAGTTGTAACATTCAACATTTGGACGATTTGAACGACCACCTCTTCCACGACCGCGGCCTTGTCCACGCCAATTTTGTTGGTTCATTTGTCCTTTCTCTTCATTGTTGTTTCCACGACCACAACCTCTGTTGTGACCAAAATCGCGACCTTCGCGTCCACGTCATTTTCCTCAGTTATGTTGTGCATACATCACCTTGTCTTCCTTGATGACCATCTTTGTTTGTAAGGCTTCCTCTAAGACTTCTTGATTCTTTTTCTTCTTTTGTTGTTCATGTGCTTCAAGAGAACTCACAAGATCATCAACGATCATTTCTTCCAAATTTCTTGACTCCTCAATTGCACATACAACATTTTCAAAGTCATCGGTCAATGACTGAAGAATTTTCTCCATAACCCTTGTATCCGTGAGAGTTTCTCCATTGCATTTGAGTTGATTGGCTACTGTTTGCACATGAGTAATATAACCAAATACATCTTCCAAATCCTTCACCTTCATGGCCTCCAACTTATCTCGTAGAGTTTAAAGACGCATTTGTTTAATTCGGTCGGCACCCTTGAACACTTTTTTCAAAATATCCCACACTTCCTTTGAAGTTGATGCACTAGCAATCTTCTCAAAAATTGATTCATCAACAACTCTATACAACATGTACAAAGCTGCCTTATCTTTCAATCGTATCTCTTTCAATGTTTGTTTTGGGCCATCGAGTATCCCGTGATATTTTTTGGTTCTTCGAAACCTTCTTAAACCACCTCCCAAGCATCTTGAGATCCAAGAAGGGCTTCATTTGGATGCTTCAATTGTCGTAGTTTGTTGTCTTTGTTAATTGGAAAAGTGGCAGATTATTGGTTACACTGGTCATAGCTCTAATGCCAATTTGTGAACAGAGAATATGTTTTTTATTCTTTTCTGCTTTTCAAAATGAAGAGTACAATGTTTCTAAATAGTCTCACAATAGACTTTTCAAATTCACATTTATTTCCTGATAACTATTATGTTATAAATGTCATTCAAAATTAGAAATATGCTATAAATGATATTTAAAACTAGAATTAAAAGTAATTATTCTTAACCGTTTAAATTTCTGCTTGCTTGAAAATAAAACTGATAGTTTTGAGTTTAATGTTTAACACAAATAAGATTCAATTGGTTCCACATAGTTAAGATAAAACATATCAATTGTTTTAAGAGAGTTGGTATGGATACCCTTAGAAATCTAAGGGTTTTGGTATTGGGTATTTGAATGAGTTAGTGCAAGCCAAAAGAGAGAGAGGGAGGGAGTTTCTCAGTAACAGTACCAAAGCCTATAAATTTCCAAGAGTATCATAGAGTTTCTCTTGTTTTGAAGTTGAGTAGAAACATATCAATTGTTATAAAGTTGTACAAGGAAATTTTTTGGGTTATGTTGCACTTCTTTTTTACATTACTTGTGTTGATGATGTTATTACTATCTTGTTGGAAACAGTGCAGTTGCTGAATACCTGTCTCGTGACCTTCCTTACCAATTATCAAGTGATGATGTTTTCATCACTAGTGGATGCACACAAGCCATTGATGTTTCATTGGCAATGCTTGCTCGCCCTGCTGCAAACATCTTGCTTCCAAGACCAGGCTTCCCAATCTATGAAATCTGTGCTGCATTTAGAGGGGTTGAAGTGAGGCATTATGATCTGCTTCCAGAGAAAGGTTGGGAGGTTGATCTAGATTCTGTTGAAGCTCTTGCTGATCACAACACTGTTGCTTTGGTGATTATAAACCCTGGGAATCCCTGTGGGAATGTCTACAGATACCATCATTTGGAGAAGGTTTGTTTATAGTTGCCTAATATGTGGCTTCATACTGATTAATATTTCAAGTTATTAATTAAAATTATTAAATTGTAAAAATTAAATTATAAGGATAAAAATAATTTTTAGAGTAAATTGACCTAAAGAAATATTCTTAAAGTTACATATTATGGAAAAGGATCATATAACTCTAAAAATTATTTTTTATTCTCATTACTATTTTTTTTAAAATTTATAAAGTACTTATTATAGAAATTAACAAAATTATAATATATTTCTGATTTTAGATCATCAGTAAATATATCATTTACTCAATAACTTTTGAGACAAAATACGTTTCTAAAAGTCGACGACTTTAATATTGTTTTAAATTGGATTTAGATTGCTAGGTTGACAGAATTAACAGGATTTACTGAATTGTTTGTATATTGGTCTTAGATTGCCGAAACTGCGAAACGGGTTG
>JAMLFT010008191.1:0-13952 GCA_026544285.1 Pachyrhizus erosus | reverse complement strand
ACTTGAGATATGTACTCCTGACTGTCACCCAAAAATATTACAAACTAAGGAATTGATATTAGGATTGCATAAGTCCTTTAGTGAAAAAGTGTAAAAGAGGCAGCAAGGGATCCCTATAGTAGATAGATTTTGACTTAGGTTACGGTGAGGTAAAATAACTATATGATAGAAATGAATGTATTTATGTAAATGTTGTATAATTCGAAACCCCATTATCACATAGATAAATTTGAGAATCAAAAATTCACTCCCACACTAACCATTTCAGGAAAAAATGTCTGATGAGTTTCATCCACTATTCCATTTGTCTGTCACTCCTCTGTGTGGGACGTGGACCAGAGATCCACTATATCAATTATATACATATACGGGTTATGTGTGTTTCACCTTCTTCCATGCAGTTCCTTTATCTTCTACCTCTTACGGACAGATTGATCTTCTGATAGTTCTCACTCAAGTGGAACCTCCAAGGGTTTTGGTGTCTCCTCTTGGTTTTCCTTCTCAGCCTAGAACGAGACGTCCCCGTAACTCATCCACAAGACATGCTAGGTTCAGGACTCCTAGACCCGTTCCTAGTTTTATATTATGTTTTATGTAGTATGTTAAGCTAACTGTTTTAGAATATAAAAACCATTGTTATGTTTTGAAGTCGTTTGAAAGACGCAAGTTGAAACCATATATGTAATATATATAAGTCTTTTGTTCAATGAAGTTTAGTCGTTTATATAAGTTCACTCTTTTAAAAAAAAAAAATAGTCGTTACATTTATCATATCTTTAGTTTTTTTTCTTTTATAAATCTCTTTTTTCTTTTATTTTTATAACATAATAAAATATTAAATTCAATTGTTAATATTTCTAGTTAAAAAAAATATACATTAATATATAAAATTTATATTCAAGGTATAATATATAAATGTAATTTGTTACATATACAACAAATCAAAATGTTGGTTTGGTGGTTATACTAACCTTTAACAACTTAAGGGACTTCGGTTTGAGTTCCAACCTCTTCAAATTATAGCCCCTTTCAATGCATATTATAATACAAAATATAAAACATGACACACTAATATAAGTAGAGGTAATTAAAAGGTTTTTAATATAATATATTTTAAGTAGTTAAGATTTCAACATTGAAGCAACTCTTTCATTTATCTACATTTATTAGAAAGCTTTTAATATAATATATGTATTAACAAGTTAACATTTAAACTTTGAAATATGCCTTTCATTGTTTTTTGTTTTTTCTTCTCTTATCATATTCTACGTACATCTTTCTCTCACACCTAAACATCCTTACACATTGATCAAGAATGAAAGTTTAACCTCTAACAATAATGAATGAGCAAGCAATAGCAAGGACTCAAGGTGAATTGATTTGAATTAAGAGTAAGAAGTAATGGAACTACGATGACATTGCGACATTGTTTATAGACTTTTGTTTTTGCAATAGTTTGTCTAACCAATGCTTTTTATAAAATTAGAGGAGTTATACTAATTTTTATTGAGTTGCATGTGTTGAAGTTGTGGAGATCTTATAATTGTTACAATTTCTTTATTTTAGGGACGTGATAATAATAGTACTTAGTGTTAAGTTTGTTTTTCCTATTTCTAATTTAGTCATGTACCATGATTTTAGGACCAATATATTTGTGGGTAGTTTATCTTACTTCCAGTTGGTTGTAAGGCTATTTTCAATTCAATAAAGAAAATGTTGTTGAGTTCATTAGTGCAATTATACTGTATATTTTCAAAACTATTCTCTTTTAGTTCTAACATTCTAATACCATGGGGCCTAATCAAAACTTGCAAACATAATTACAATGTGAGAAAATAAAAACATAATGTTTGAGAATAGTTTTATAGAACCTGACATTCCTTGGCTTGATAGACATTATGATCATTGGAGTATGCTTATGAAGAATTTTTTGCGTTCCAAGGAATATTGGCATGTGGTGGAGACAGGAATCCTTGTAGCAACAGGAGCAGAATCTAGTAAGTCATAGAAAAGGCATTAGAGGAGTAGAAGTTGAAAGATCTAAAGGCCAAGAACTATTTATTCCAAATCATTAATTGTTCGATCTTGGAAACAATTTTGAAGAAGGCCACTATGAAGGACATATAGGATTCCTTGAAGTAGAAATATCAAGGAATGACATGTTTGAAGCTTTCTCAATTGCAAGCACTTTGAAAGGAATTTGAAGACTACATATGAAGGTTGGGGAAACTATCAATGATTCAATTGCTATAGTAAATAAAATAAGGGTTAATGGAGAGAAGATGGAGGATCTGGTTATCATTGAGAAAATTTTGAGGTTTATTACTTCAAAATATGATTATGTTGTTTGCTCAATTAAGGAGTCTAATGACTTGGATGCTTTATCCATTGATGAACTTCAAATCAGTCTTCTTTTGCACAAACAAAGGATAATCTTGGTGAGGATGAGTTATTGAGGAGTTAGTCCTTAGAGAATGGATAAAATACAAAATGATACTATGAGAAGTGAATCTTGAGGCATAATCGTCCTTGGGGGCATGACATTCGAGTGGAACATTGTCCAAGCCAGCTTGGTAACCTCAACAAAGCATAATGTCACTATCTTTATTGGTGAGAGTCCGCTATTGTACCATAGTGAAGGGTATACTTCCAATATCCATCTAGATCTTCAAAATTCATAAGACCACTGAGTTTTAAAAGTTTCGATGGTAGCTAACCAATATGATGAATATTTCAATAATTAGGTACTAACATTTTTAGTATTACTAGTGAGAGCGTTAGACAATCACATGAGAGTTGTTGATCATCTACGCGTGTCTTTTTTGAGTTGTTTGTGTATTTCTTGATGAAGCAGCAAAACTCATTCCTTTTTTTCTTTTTAGGGACAAGGATAAATGGAGCCTCAACACCACTTATGCATTGATTGTTACAATGGTAATGGACCCAAGATGCAGTTAAGGGAGTTGATAATTTTGTGGATCATCTTTGTTTTATCCTAACATTGATAGACGATACGGATGCATAACCTGTGACATTTGACTTCTTCATTTGATAGACTTAGTCTACACCGCCTTATTTTTGACATGTTTTGCCAATAGAGATATTTAAGATCTCTTCTTCATCATCATCATCTTTATTCTCTTATCACCCTAGAGATTCATCTGACAATTTTGAGGACATTTCTTACACTCCTACTTCTCCTATATCTATAGTATTGACACGATGCCATTTTCTACTAGGGATGAGGCCTCACACCCTAATGTTCTCTACGCAAAGAGGTTCCCAAGTGGCACCTAACTCCATGAATTTAAGGGAGGATGGGGATGATGATTAGGTCCCTATTGATAGGGACAACTCAATGTTGGAGGATGAGCTCGAGTAGATAAAGTCAAAGCTGAAGCTGCTAGAGGCAAGTAGGAACAGGCTAGTTAGTAGAGAGCTAGGTAGAGGAAGAACTAGAGGAGTATCCCAATGAGATCACCTCCTTAAGGATCTACTATATCATTTAATTTAAGAAAAAAAAAAAGCTAAGTTTCTAAAAAATAATGAAATTTATTAAAAATTTTTCTTTATTTTGACTTCAAAAAAGGGCAAAAAGTTTGCCAAAAACAACAAATTTTTATCTACAATCAAACATTTTTTAATGTATTTTCTAGAAAGGTATAACACATCATGAGTAAAAATCTACAAAAAATTATAAAAATAAAATAGGACAGTATGTCCAAACAATTTTCAAAATAACACTAGTTAAAAATTGGTCATTTTCTAGAGTTTCACAATATTATTTTTGGTTGGTTCTTTTTTTTAGTGCATCACTAACAAAATTATCTTTTTAGGGAGATAAAATTCACTTTTTGATTTAATTTGTACAATTTTGGTCAGTATTTTAATAATGCACATTTTTTGGCCAAAATTTCATTTAAACTCAAAGGAAAGCTTGGATAACACACACATCTTTCTAACAAGGTAAAAATAAAATCCTAACTCTTTTACAAACATTCTCAATAAAATCCATCTTTAAGGGTGATTTTCCAATGCCATGAGTCAACCATTACTTGCATTAAATCAGGATTAGTAAACATATTTGAAAATGCTAATAACCTTGAAAGTTTTCTCATGATACATGGTTGGAAATAAATTTTTGTGTAGTTTTTAAAAATATGAAGATATTTGAGTAGAAATGAGTCAGTAAGCATAGGTTCCAAAAACATCAAGCATTGTCAACTCAAAATTGAAGTTGGAAGGGACATTTTGCATGCTTAAATCAACTGTCTTACAAAGCTTATCTTGTAGAGATCCCTAAAGATAAAATGTGAGTTTATATTTCTAGTTTTATTGAAAACAAGTTTGAGGGAGATCCAATGGTTGAAGCTTGAGATATGTCTAGATTTGTGACACATGCACATGAAGGAACTCATGTTCTAGCCATGGTTTCACACTCTTGGGCCAAAATTAAAATAGAAAATAAATTTAGAAAATTCTAGAAAAATTTGGATAGTGTCTCCTCTTTATGTGGATTATCAACATGACTTTAAAAAATAAAAATAAAAATGGTAGAAGAAGAAATGCAAGCCAATCTTTCAACAATTAAACATATTCACTAGCCAGAAATGTTCAAGACATGATTTTTCTTTGAAGAAAAAGACATGTAAATGGAAAACTTGTAAAAGGAGATACATCCATGGACATGGCATAAATTTACCACAGAATATATAACTTCTCATGATCAATCACAAACTTAAATCCACAAGGAAGAACCCATCCTTACCAAGGAATGCAGGAGATGACGATTTGGAGGAGAAGGAATGGTGCTTGGTGTCAATAAGAGATGCAAAACCAAATGCCTTTGTGTTGTGAAAATATGAAGAATGGAAGCTAACTTAGGATATATATATATATATATATATAGGTGGATGGGGAGAGGTTTTGTGCATGCAAAGTGAGTAGAGTTGGGGTTTTTTAGATCATTTATGGTGGGGTGAGGTTTAGTGAATGATGTGACGATTTAGGTGATGTTTTGAGTGGAGTGATTTTTTGTGAGATGTAAGGCTTGGCCATCGGGTTTCTAGCCAATGGGCCTCAACTACTTGGCATATAGTGGAGTTCACTTGGGTTTAGAGGATTTTATCGAAAAATGTGAAAAAACCTATTTTTTGGTTGATATTTGACAAATTTTTGTCTGATAGGCATTGCACACTTTTTCTTTTTCTTCTTCTTTTCTTACTTTGAAAATAGAGATTCTCATTTCCTAAAATGTAGATCAAAATAATTAGGTTCCTAATCATATGAGATATGAAATTTTATTTGATCAATTTATTTTCCTAAAAGTTGATCAATTCAATTTTCCAAAGAAATCTTCACCTTTCTTAGATAACTAAAATAACATGTATATTATTTTATTAGTTAAGGGTCAAGCAAATATTCATTTCTAGAATTTTATTTGGCAGATAAAATTCATTAGACAAATATACATACATTTAGAGTACATAGAAGTGTTAGAGATTAAATTTTCAAACACACACATATCAAGTCTCAATGGTTGAATAAATATTTCTACCAACAATATTATCCTAGGAAAACACATAGGAAAATTTTAGCAATTCAAAATTAATTACCAACAATTAATTTTGAACAATTATTTTCAAAAGATAAATAAATCACATATATAACTAGGTTGAAATTTTAGGATATTTGGAAATATTTTGGAATAAACTAAATATCAATGGTATTCCATTTAAAGGAGGATGTTGAATTTGTGGAGATCCTATAGTTGTTACAGTTTTTTATTTTAGGGACTTGATAATAACAATATTAGTGTTAAATTTTTTTTTTCTTTCTATTTTTTATTTAGTCATGTATCATGATTTTAGGACTAGTATAAGCATGGGTAGTTATCTTATTTTTAGTTGGTTGTAAGTAAAGTTGAGTAAATAGGTAACCCGATCGTTTAGACTTGTATTTATTTAAGCTCACATATGTTTAAACTTGTTTGTGTAACTAACAAATTAAACGGACTCCATTTTTTGTAGCTTGTGCCCACCCCGTGAGTAAACGAGTAAGTTTGAGGTCCGCATTAAGAAAAAAAAATATTTAAATTTAAACTAAATATAAAATATTTGTCTAATCAAAACAAATTCTTAATTGTCTCACCACATCCATATCATATCTAAATAAAAAATGTGAACAATACAATCAACCATACAAAGTATTTAAATATAAAATTTTTATACCTTTCACTTTAAATCCTAATAACCAATTTTTTATACATACTTCATTTTTTACCTTTCTTACCTCTTCAACCAATTACTAAAAAGTTTGTGGGTAAGCATGTGGAGCCCCAACGAAATGGATAAAATAACTTGCATTTTAAATGAGTTTCAAGATTGAGAACCCGTACCCGCACGGATTGTGGACTATGCCGGTTAACCCACAAATCTTTATCCATTTATCAGTTGTAATGCTATTTATGAGCCAACTTTACTTTTCAATTCAATAAAGAGAATGCTCTTGAGTTCATTAGTACAATTATAGTGTGTATTTCCAAAATCGTTCTCTTTTAATTATAAAAAATACTTTTTTTTATCTCTAACATGTATTAATAGTAAAATTTTATATTTATTTTTGTCAAGCAACATAATACCATAAATATTCAAGAAAGGAAGCATGTTAACTGGATTCGTTACTTAACCAAATCATCCCTCAAACCAATCGGTTGGTCTAGTTTGAGTTTCATCACTCCTATAATTGAAGTTTTGGTAAATGTAATCACCGAAAAAATAAAGTTCTGCTATATATATGTTTTTATTGCACTTTGTTCATAATGTGTATGTGAACTACCTAAAAGAACAATTTGGTACGTTGGTTGACTTGGAAAATGGCCATATATATCGAAGACATGGAGAACGATACACGAAAATAACAAAGTGATGCATGTATTTGGCCACGGAGATATATGATCCCGTGGATTATCCCACCAATGAAGCATGTCCAAAATTTCCCCCAAATTTCTCCTGCTGAGAACCAATAGAAACAAGAAATTTTTGACCCTTCAAACTTTCAATTTTAGAGTCTAAAGAAATGTTATCAGAATTATATCAATTATCGAATTGGTCAAAGTATTGAATTAATAGGTCATTCACTCAACAAGATGAATATATATATATATATATCGAAAAATAAATTTAATGTAAAAGAAATTAAATATAAAATAAATTTATCTTGTATATGAGACAAATATACTTTAGTGTTGTGGTTAAAATCATTTTAAACCCCAATAGAACTTAGGCTCAAATCCCTAAATAGTGAGTTACACTTTCAATATAAAGAGTTGATTGGACTAGACTTTCACAAACTGGACTGGCCAATACAAGTTTTAAAACACTAGTTCAAAGTCTTGGTTTACATAATTCTAAACTGTTCTCTTTTCTCTTTTTGGTCTATAATTCAAAAGTTTACTTAAACAAGGGGTAAAAACAGATAAGGCTTCAAGTCTCTTATGTGCTTGAGGAAAAATTGTATGATTTGAAATAATGTATTTGTTCAATTTCCGCATAACATGTAATTATATATTTTAATTTAGGAAAAAAAAATAATAACATGTTATGTAGAAATTTATTAAGATCCCATAATTTTACTACATACAATAATTTGTTGTACTTGATCTTAAATGAGTTCAATTCTATTTATAAGGTTGCAATTTGACTAGCACATTGTCAAATATTTTCATGTATAGACTTAGATGTGACATTTTAAAGTTAACTTTTTTTTTTCTATGAACTAAATTAGAAAGCTTAGATTATGATAATTTAAAATTATTAGATTTACTTATCAAATTCATCTTAACTAGTAATTTTAAATTTGAGTTTTGAACATGAATTTACATTAAATATTTAAAGAAAAGATTTTGTCATCGTTGATAGTAGTCGTACTTAGTTTAAACAAAATTATCTTCAATAAAAAAATATATATAATTTTAAAAAAAATTCAAATTATTTAATGAAAAGTTTTTTCCATTTATATTATAATTTGGTGAAATTTGGATACCTTAGGTATCAATTAGTTCGACTTCAGTCCAGTAAAATTATTGAAGACAACAGAACTAAGTAAGTGACAAGTTAATGATTGATTACTAATTTTAAGATAAAATTAACATTCAATTTCCTTTTATATACTACAAATTCTTATTTTTCTTAAAAAATTCAAATTATTAATTGTTTTTAATTAAAATCATGGAGTACTGATTACTTTCTGCAATAAAGCTAGTTTCTACTAGAGGTATTAGGGTTTTAACACAAGCTTGTTTTATAACTTTTCTTTTATAATTAGAAAGGTTGTTAATATCCTTCATGTCAAGATTCCATTTATTAGACCCAAATTTTCTTCCCTTATCCATCCCATTCACACCATAGACCACTGACTTATGCAGTCACCGTAGAGAATTAAACACAATTTCCTTTATATTCTGCTCCTTGATACTCATTTTCCACACGGAATACAATTTTACATTTATCTACCTCCTTAAAATTTACTTTTTGATTGCAGGTGAAATGACTCCAAGAATTATAAACTTTCATTAACAATTACATTATTTTTTTTTCTCTCCAATTTATTTACTATGATAAGGACTAGTCACCTTGTTCACACCTCACATGGCTACAACATCCCTATTCCCCCAACAAGTTTTAGTCAAAAAAGAATTTATCAATCTTTTGTTGTTTGGTTTGGATGGATTTTACAGTTTTTAATATTTTAATTTTTTTAATATTTTTTAAAAAATATTTTTAATTTAACTAACAAAAAAAATTAACACAATATAAATTCCAATAACTAATTGAATCATAATCAATAATATTTACATAATAATAAGAAATAGAAGAAAAAAATTATATCTTATAATAATTATATTATTAATATCTTATATAAAAATTTGTTTACTTAACATTATTTACTATTTATTAAAAAAGTTGAAGTTTTGAATAACGTACAATTAAGTAAAAAAAGTTGAAAAAATAATAGTGTGTTTGAACATGTAAGAATGGAAACATATTTTTTATTCATAATAAATTACAATTTTAAAAGAAATTACTTAGTTTCATATATTTTTTATTTGATTTTCTTTTATTTGAAAAAAAAACATTATAAAAGGACAGTATTATTAAAATGCATACGTCGTCGTTAATAACAAAAAATATAATTTTATAATCATATGTGATTTAGTTTGGTTTGGATCAATTTTAAAAATATAAACTGCAAATCGAATTCATCAGTTTGAATATAAAATCATTCAAACAAATTAAAAAAAATCATTTGGTTCAATTATTTATTTTTTTAATAATTTTTTATTTTTATTTTGGATCAATTTGAATTTAAACACTCCTACTACTTTTACTATATACAACCATTAAATACTCAAAAGATTTTATTTACATAGTTCATTTATTTCAATTATGTCATTTAATTTATTATTGACTCTACTTTGTGGTTTTCATCATTATCCTTTTATCACAAAACTCATATGGTTCCCTGAACCCAAAGTTTCAAGCTTGTGAATCCTAAACGTGTGGCAATAGTCAAACTATAAGCCATCCTTTCTACATTGAAGGGATACAAGATCCCTTTTGTGGGTACCCTATTTTGGCCTATCTTGTGGTAATGATGTCTTCCTATTTCTTAACATGTCCAATGCCAAATACATGATCCACCAAATATTCTACAACAACAATTTACTACATGTGCCCAATGCTATGTTTTTAAGATCAAACACTAGGAGTTGTTTTTTTCATACACAAAACCTAACTCTTTTAGGTTCGAGGTTGGCTCATGCTTCCAACCAAAGGAAGTTAATTTTGTTGTTTGGATGCGACCTGCATGAAGATTGCAAATAGTGGCATATTCAAGATCTTAATTTAGTAAAAACGCTATCTTCTATATAAAATCAATCCTAATGAATAAGTTCAAATTAATAAAAATAAAAAGATAAAGTATAAAATTATAACATATTTATTTATATTTTTATCAAAATGAGAGGATGCATTGACACATTCTCACTCCATCCCTAATTGTAAGAATATAAAGTTTGTAATAAATATAAAAATATGACACTTCTATATTTACATTCACAAAATTCAATTTTTAATCCATGAAAGAAATACCTAATAAAGAATAAAAATAGTGTCTATGACTATCTTGACCCTTCCCTAGGTGGGGGCTCAAAGCTTCTTCAAGTGCTAGGGGCAACCCAACTAAAAATTCCGTACCTTTTTGGCATCCATTCCCCTCATTTAATCCCAAAAACCCAAAACGAAGAAAGGAAGAAGAAATGACACCACGAGAGAGAAAGAAAGTAGAAATAACTCAACAATTTCGCATGGTCTTTCAACTTCCAAGACTCGATACCAGACCAGACCGGTCGTTGATTTAGCGTCGCACTTTCCCCATTCCCATAGAACACGTTGCAGCCCATTTGTAAGACCAATTCACCGCATAAACAAAACCCATCCTTCAAGTTAACCCCCAAATCATATCCCTTCTTTTTCTTTTTTCCCTCAATACTTGGAAATTGGAATGGTATATAAAGAAACAAGTTCTTAAAGATTTGCCATGAGAATAATTCCCTTCCCTTCTTTTACTAAGGAGCAACTTGCCTTCAATTCTGATAAAATTGCATTGTAGGGTCCTAATATGAGTAGCAATGACCAATCTTCTAGTCTCTATGTTAGGGCTTTAATTTGCAAAGCTGCTGCTGGTGGTGCTGCTGGTAATTTACTTTATTTTTTTGGCTTCGACCCTTTTCCTATTTTGGGTTAACTTTTAATGGGTATCTCTCAATTTGGTAACTTTTGGTTCCTAGTTGCTGTTTTGGTCACTTCTGTGCTGATTTTTTAGTAGTTCGAGAATAGCTGGTTTGACAACGTGACATTCACTATTGGTGGATTAACTAGAGAATTGCATTGTGCAGGGGCAATAGCAGCCACATTTGTGTGTCCATTGGATGTGATCAAGACTAGGCTACAAGTTCATGGCCTTCCTCAAGGGCAAAAAGGTACCCCTTTTTGTTGATTGCTGAATGCAAGATTTTAGATTGTGTCTTAAATTGCGCTTGCATTGTAGTCATGGTTGTGTTGGGTCACATGTGATGCGATGCTATTCCCAATCATGGCTTCTTGAGGTGCAATTGAAATGTTGCAACCATGACTCGTCATGTGGTCTGCAATTTGAAGCATTGACTTATTACATCTCAGGTTCCATGTTTTATGCTATTAGACATGGTTCAATCAGCTACCTTTTGTAGCTTTTGCATCCCATCTCACGATTTGATAATTTTATTAGAAAATGTGGGTATATGAGGCAAATCCAAATAGGTCTTGGACAATCATGTGGATGATGTTGAATTTGTGTTAACATTAAGAAGTTTTTTATCATTGATAACTGAGAAGTTTGTTAGGTTGATGTCTCATTTAGAAGAATTTGCTTTACTTTTTTGGAAGTGCTTCTCCTTTGAGTGTATATACCCATGTTTAGTGTTTGTGACTGTTTCAATGATGTATTATAATATGAATGAATTTTGTTCTACATTTGTTGAGTGGTTGGTTCTTGAGCCTAAATTTTGTTGTTTTCCTAGGTAGTGTCATTGTCACAAGCGTACAAAATATAGTAAGGAATGAAGGATTCAGGGGAATGTACCGTGGCCTTTCACCAACAATACTGGCATTACTTCCAAATTGGGCAGTGAGTTTCTTTTCCCGTTGCCTCTCTAACTACATTGAACAATGTCCATTGCAACTAAAGATGCAAGGCTCTCTGAAGCAAGGCTTTGAACGTACTTCTGTTTTGTCTTGTTTCAGCATTTATTTGCCTTCCATCTTCTCATGTCATACACACAAACTATAAATAAACATAGACGAGACACAATTGATAAGCCAAAATTTGAAGTTACATGGATCTTATGAATAGTTGATCATAATCTTCAAATCAATGTTGTCTGTCATATAATCCTCTCTAGGATATAGTCTTCATCAAGCTACTTGCTAATATATTGTTCATTCATTACCACTAATTTGCAAAATTCTTTTGTCTTTTTAACAAGTGTTTTCAATTTCTTTGTTTGCTTCATTTTATAATGAACAATCTTGTTTGCATCTGTTTTGACACATAACTCATGATAATCTTCATATCAATTATTTGTCATATCATCCTCTCTAGGGTACAGTCTTTACCAAGGTACTTACTAATATATTGTTCATTAATCATTACAACTAGTTCACAAAATTCTTGGTTTCATTAAAAAATGTTTTCACTTTACTTGTTTGCCTCATTTTATAATAGAATCTAGTTTTATGTTCGATCTCCACTTCTGTATAGGTTTAGAGATAAACAAATTTTTGCATCCCTTCCAAAAGAAAATTATTTAGATCAATTTGTATGGTCATATTAATATCTACTTGGTTGATATAAATCTTCTTCTTTAATTATTATTAACCATACATGGCATTTCCACTCTTGGAGTACTTTTATAATACCCTTACTAAGTTAAACTTTTTTGAGGTTGGAAGAGGCACTATAACAAGAAACAGTTATCTAAACTGATTGCCTCTTTGACTTCTTGCTGGAGAAATGTTTAATCTTGACCCCACTGGTAGTGTAAAGCAACATATGCCTTTGTATATGTATGAAAAACTAATTAAAAATTGGTCTCCTGACCAGTTGCATGTACTCTGTCCATGAAGTTCCTTTTTCAAGACATTGATTAACCATATTATTTTTATATTAGAATATGGATAATCTTTCTTATACTGTTTAACCGTATGTTTGTAATAGTTTTTCTTCGTAGTTCGTGTCTTTTCAAATAACATAAAGTCTATCCAATTGTAGGTTTACTTCACAAGTTACGAGCAACTAAAGGGCCTACTTCGTTCACGTGGTAAATGTTATCTCAATGTTTAGTACTTTTTACACACATCAGTTCTTCATGATACTATATTTCAAATATATATATATATGTTTGTATATGTGTATGTATATATGTATAATCTTTTTTCTAATTTTGGGTTATTCAGATCTGCAATTGAAATTTGTTGGATTGACTATTTTTAACGATGCTCTTTATTGGAATACTGTAGTAGATGGTTGTGACGAACTCACAACGTTTGAAAATATTATAGCTGCTACTGGTGCTGGTGCAGCAACAGCAATTTCTACAAATCCATTATGGGTTATTAAGACAAGACTTCAAGTAAGTTAGTGCTTCTCATGTCTGTAATCTTAGTAAATATATACGTAAAAATAGGAATCTACAATCTTCTCATTTATTATTTCTGTTCTTGTCCTATTCAGTGTATATATTTTTCAATCTTTAATATATACCTGTGCATCTGCCATCTTATTTATTTCAATATAATTTTGAGTTTCTTAGATATTTCTGATGTATTTGGTATCCCAACTCCCAACTATTTTGGTTAGATTGAAAAGGTGCTGATTATCATGTTTTAATTTATGTCCGCTGAGATTAGGTTTAGAATCTATCTATATCTATATTTTAACTTTACTTGAAAAATTTTAAGTCATTGATGAAAATTTAAAGTATATCATAATTGTTGATTTGAATTAATTAAATATAATATTAATGAAAAGTTTAATGTCTCACATTAATACTTTTTATTATATAATTAATATAAAAATAGGCATATTAAAAAAGAAGTCTGAAAATTTATTTAATAAAACTTATATACTTTTAAAGATATGAGTGTATTTATAATCATTATCTTTTATATTTTTATTAATAGAATAAAAAAGTAACAAAAAAGAAAATGTAAGCAAAAAAAATTATAGTATATTAAAATAAAAATAATTTTTAAATTCATAATATATAATTAAATTAATTAATTTTTATCTTAATTTCATATGATTAAAATAATTATTTAAATATATTTGATTATTAAGATAAATAACAGAAT
>JAMLFT010008190.1:0-13953 GCA_026544285.1 Pachyrhizus erosus | reverse complement strand
TATAATTTAATTGAGCTTATACATCGAGCTAGTTTAAAATCTAGTAAAATAAATAATAATTCACATCAAATATAATATATGAAAAAATTATTGCATTAATAATAAAATATTTCTATTTGTTGATAGGATTTATCATAATTTTATGAGCAAACATGCTTAATTGGTTGAGGTTGACTTTCAATTTGAAAATTTTTTCTATTTTATGACAAATTTTTTCTCATATGGTCCATTTTAAATCAAATATTTTCATTATCAAATAATTAAAATATAAAAATATCAAGTAATTGTGATATATAAATATTCTTATTACAGGTAACTATGATATGCATATAATTTATCTCACTATTAGTTGTATATTTGTTGAGATTTTGTGATGGTCAGAACTCTATAAAAGAAGTGTGATGCTCTTTCTTTGTGTTACTAAACCTACTTCTCTTTTAGTATAAAAACACTATCGAGTACGAGATAGTGAGGGTTTGAAAAATCAAAATTAGAATATGAATCTAGGCATATACGAGTTCCTTTCGCAATGGCTAAAGGTTAGTTTTCTAAATCCATTTTTTCTTTCATTGTTTTCGTGGTCTAAATATGTTGATGTGTTTAACATGTTTAGATCCTTATTGATGCCTTTGTCTTGCTTGTTCTTATTTGTTATGAATTTGAATTTTTTAAGAATATGGGTTTTGGGTCTTTGACCCTTTTAATTCAAACTAAAATAAAAAATAACAACGGAATAGGTTTTCTATGCTTTTGTGATATAAAAAAATTATTTTAATGTTTAAAATGCCTTAAATATAATTGGATTTTATTTTGGATTCGTAAGTTGTAACCAGATCAAAATGACCCAACTTAAGGTTGAAGAAGATCGTAACACACATTGTTTCGTTGTTTTGTGTGCATAAGATTAATGAACAAGCATTAGGTTAATATTGCACCCTACAATTTACAATTTGAAATAGTTTTTTGAACTTGATTTCCATTTTAGTAAATAAAAAAAAAAGAGAGAGAGAATTTGGTCTTGGGAGGATTTGAACCCAGGTTCTCGTATTTGCCTATTAACAAAACCACCACTAAGTTATAACACTCTTATTTTATGCTATAGCATTTTATGTCTTTATTTTGGATGTTCTGGGTATTGAATTTGCACTTATATAAGAGTGTGCATAATCTTTTTGGCATAAAAATTTTATGTTCCTTGATATTATTTTGAACATGCTATTAATAATATGTCACATTCATATATTTTTGATAAGTTTAAATTTAAATTTTGTATAGATTTATCGTTATTGTACATGTAAAAATTATGTTTATGTATTATTATTTATTTTGAATTATTAAGAATGTTAATGCAAATATTTAGCTCTTTAATTAATATCGAGTGATTGATATAATTTAATAAATTAGAGTAACCACAACATCTTTAATTGATTAAAATTATATATCAAGCTTCAAACCCACATTGGAAACATTGCTTACAATTAATTGTAATGATGTGATGAAATATACCCACAAGAATTTTGTTATATTTATATGATTAATTAAGATAAAATACCAAATTATATTTCTTAATCTACCCATAGGAAGAAAATAAACATAATTTGATAGTTTTATCATAAAGTTATATATTGAGTCTAATTGAGTAGAACCTTAGTTCACAAGCAAGTTTTATGTCACCAGATTCATAAATTAAGACATCTTTGCATTGGTAAAACATGAAATTTATTTTTATCTCAAATTATGATGATAAACATGTGTTTTTGAACTTTGTAGTTTCTCAATTTGTGAATATTTCTTATATTAAGTATGGTATTTGTGAATAAAGGGGTGACAATTATAAGGTTTGGAAGGAGAAGGTTCTTTTCCTTTTGGGCTAGATGGACATTGATAATGCTATTAGCTAGGAAGGAAGAACCATTGGCTATTTTTGAGACTAGCACTCCAAATGTGATTGATCTTTATGAAAATAGGAGAGGTCTAATTGTCTCTCTGTGATGTTCATAAAGACTTACATTTCTATTGGTATTCAAGATTTTGTCGATGAACATGATAATGTCAAGGATCTTTAAAGGAAATTAATGAACAATTTACTACATCCGATGAGTTCCTTGTCAATACCCTTATAATGTAATTCTCATCCATGAAGCTCACTAGGATAAGAGGATTGTGTGATCACATCATGCACATAAGGGATATAGTGGCTTAATTGAAAGCCTTGGAGGTTGCTATGTCAAATTCTTTCCTAATACACTACATTTTGTGCATCCAATCTCAGCAGTATGCCCACTTTAAGATCTCTTACAACACCCATAAGGATAAATTATCTATTAATGAGTTGTTGACCATGTGTGTTCAAGAAGAGGAAAAGTACTAATGGATAAGAGTGAGAGGGTAAACTTGACTACTTTTGGAAATAACAAGAGGAATCTAGTCAACCATAAGGAAAAGATTCCTACTAAGTTAGTTATAAAGAAGGAGTCAAAATGTTTCTTTTGTAAAAAGAAGGGATACATGAAGAAAGGTTGCCTAAATTTTAAGAATTGTCTTGATAAGAAAGTTACTTTATTTGCTTTTGTCTATTATGAATCTAATATGGTTAATGCTAATCATAACACATGGTGGATTGATTTTTGTTCTATAATTTATGTTTTTAATACCTTGCAAGGTATGGAAAACCTAAGGAGGCCCATGAGAAGTTAGTAATGCATATATTTAGGAAGCAAGATGAGTTCACATTGGAGGTTGTTGGAATGTGAAATTTAAGTTTAAGTAGTGATTTTATTTTAAATTTAGAGAAAATCTTTTATGTTCCTAGTTTTTCCAAGAACTTGATTTTTATGTCAAGACTAGCACCTTTGGGATTTTCTTTTAATTTTATAGATCCTAGCTTTACTTTGTTGAATAAATTTGAAATCATTGATTTTTGTGAACTATGTGACGATCTTTACTCAAATTACAAAGCGACACTGCTTACGATTCTATGCATGTTACCGCTAGTTAAAATTTTGTGTTATGAATAAGGATTCATCTATGTTGTGGCATCGGAGATTGGCACACATCTCCATTTAGAGAATTAAGTTGTTAGTAAATGATAGGGGTACTTAGTACCTTGGGTTTTGTTGATTTTGAGACTTGTGTAGATTGCATTAAGGGTAAGCAAACTAACAAGTCTAAAAAGGGCACAAAGAGTAGTTCAAACCTATTAGAGATCATTCATACAAATATTTGTTGTCCAAACATAGATGTGAGTAGTTTGAGATACTCCATTACCTTTAAAGATGATTACTCATGATATATGTATCTCTATTTACTTCATTCTAAGAATGAAGATTTGGATGCCTTTAAGGTTTTTAACGTTGGGGTAGAGAAATAATGAGGAAAATAAGTTAAGATTGTGAGATAAAATAGAGGTGGAAAGCATTATGGTAGAGACACCGAGACTGGACAAGCGCCTAGTCCATTTGTGAAATTTCTTCAAGAACATGAGATTGTTGCCTAGCCTTGGTTCTTCGAATTAGAATGATGTGGCAAAAAGAAGAAATCAAACTTTAATGGATATGGTGAGAAGTATGAGGAGTAATGTGAAACATCCTTAATTCTTGTGGATTGAAGTGCTTAAGACAACTATGTATATATTAAATAGAGTGCCAACCAAGGTTGTCTCAAAGAAACCTTTTAAGTTATTCCAAGTTTAGAAACCTAGTTAGCGACATATATGCATTTGGGGATGCCTGTCTAAAGTGAGAATTTATAACCCACGAGGGAAGAAACTAAATCCTAGGACCATTAGTGGGTATTTCATTAGATATGTCAAAAAGTACAAAAGGTATAGGTTCAATTGTCCATCTCAAAACACTAGGATTATGGAATCAAGAAATGCAAAATTTCTTAAAAATGACTTAATTAGTGAAAGTGATCGATTTCCAGACATTACTTTTGAAAAATATTACTATAAGGCTCAACCTTCAAGATAAAGTGACAAATTGGTGTTCATTCATGCCCCTTAAATTCAAGCACGTGTTAGATAATCAATACTTGAAGTTCCACGAGTTGTTGAAGATGATCATGTAGATCAAGCTACTAACGAGGAACAAGACAATGTTGAACATCTTGTTGAACAATCGGTTGAACAACAAGTTCCTTAACAAGATGATGAGGTAGCATTAAGAAGATCTAATAAAGTAAAAAAAAATAACAATTTCTAGTGATTAAGTAATGTATTTAGAAGAATCAAACTATAACATTGGAGACGAAAATGATCTTGAAATGTTTTCACAAGTTATGAGTTCTATGGAATCAAATTTATGGTATAATGCCATAAGACATGAGATGGATTCTATGACATCTAATCGAGTATGGTATCTCATTGAGTTATCTAATGGTGTAAAAGTCTTTAAGACAAAAAAGGACTCATAGGAAAATATTAAGAGACATAAGGCAAGACTTGTTGCCAAAGGATTCACTTAGAGGTAAATGATTGATCACATAAACATTTTCTCCTATATCATAGAAGGACTCTCTTCAAGTAATTATGACATTAGTAGCTCATTTTAACTTTAAGTTACATCAAATGGATGTGAAAATGACATTCTTCAATAGTGATATAGAGGAAGAGGTTTGCATGAAACAACTTGAAGGATTATTCTTTAGTGATGGTGAGCATTTAGTCTGTAAGTTTAATAAATGCATTCATGGATTGAAACAAGCTTCTCACTATTGGTATATAAAAACTTTCATGAGGTTATATCTTTGTTTAGTTTTGAAGAGAACATCAAGGTTCAACATATATACTAGAAGATTAGTGGAAGTAAGATTTGTTTTCTTGTTTTATATGTGGATGATATTTTGGTTGCAGCTAATGATAAGGGTATGCTTATGAGTTAAAATAGTTTCTATCAAAGAACTTTGATATGAAGGATATGGGTGAGACATCTTATGTCATAGGTATTAATATCTATAGAGAAAGATCTCAAGACATTATGAGTTTGTCTTAAGAAACCTATATTAACAAAGTCTTGAAGAGGTTTAACATGAAAGATTGTTCACCAAGTGTAGCTTCTATTGTGAAGGGTGATAAACTTGAATTGAATTAGTATTTGAAAAATGATCTTGAGTAGAAATACATGAAGAATATTCCATATGCTTCAACTATTAGAAGAATAATATATGCTTAGGTTTGCACTTGACTTGACATTGCATTTGCTATTAAAGTTTTGGGAAGATATCAAAGTAATCCAAGTGTTGATCACTAGAAAACAACAAAGAAGGTAATTAGATATCTTCAAGGAACAAAAGATTACATGCTCATGTACAGATTAATTGAGAATTTAGAGGTGATTGACTATTCCAATTCAAACTATGTTGGTTGCATTGATACCAAAAAATCCACATTTGGTTACATTTTTATGCTAGCTAGTGGAGTTATATCTTCGAAAAATGCAAAGTAGACCTTGACTGCTACTTCTATAGAGGTTGAGTTTGTTTCTTATTTTGAGACTACCTAGCATGTTTTATGGTTGAGGAGTTTCATATTTGGGCTTAGAGTTTTAGACTCTACTTTTAGGCCATTGAAGTTATATTGTGACAACTCCATTGCAGTATTTATGGCTAAGAATAACAAGAATGGAAGTCAAAGTAAGCACATCAACATCAAATATCTAGCCATAAGAGAATGTGTTAAGGAAAAGAAAGTGGTCATTGAGTAAGTTAGCACTGAGTTAATGACTGTTGATCCTTTAGTTAGAGGCATACCACTAAAGAATTTTAAGGATCATGTAGCATAGATAGGACTAGGTTTCATGATGTGATATTCATTGTCCATACATTTATTGTTTTGGTGAAATTCTTATTCATTTGATGTTTTATCATTTATTTTATGCACATCTTTGTTTATTTTGAGAAATATCATTTGGTGTTGACCTTGAATAAACATGTGGTTTATTCATTAACTTGAGAGTTAGTGTTAAGAGACTTGATATATTGTGATGCATGGGAGATAATACTCATTACTAGATAACTTGTCACCATGATTCATATATTTTGTTTCTTATTATGGTTGATAATGAATTAAGTGGACCAAGTGGGAGAACGATATGATTTCCCTTAATTTTAGGAGTAGATGTGCTCAATTAGATAAGGGTGGATTTCAATTTGAAATCTTTCTTATTTTATGAGAAATATTTTTTCTATTATGGTCTATTTTTAAATCAAATATTCTCATTATCAAATAATAAAAATATGTAAATATCAAATAACTGTGATATATAGATATTCTTATTACATATAACTATGATATGCATATATTATATTCCACTATTTGTTGCATATTCATTGAGATTTTGTGATGGATAGAACTCTATAAAAAAAGTATGATACTTTTTTTTTGAATCATTAAACTTATTTCTCATTTAATATACAATTACCATCGAGTACGAGATAATAAGAGTTTGAAAAATCAAAGTTAGAATGTAAGTCTAGATACATACAAATTCCTTTCACAATAGCTGAAATTTAGTTTCCTATATTTGTTTTTGCTTCCATTGTTTTCATTACCTAAAAATATGTTGATATGCTCAACATATTTAGATTGTTTTATAAGTCTTACCTTTGCTTTATATTATTAATTACCATTAAAATAGTATATGCCTAATTATTCTATATGTAACTGTCATGCAATTTATATTAAAAAGTTATTATTTATATGTATAATATATAATAATATAATATCATAAAACCATAATAATTTTAAAATTTTTAATTCATCGTATACAGGTGACCAACTATTATATACACACATATTGGAATACTTTTTTTTTTTTTACATTCTTAGCTAATCATATTCTTTTGTAATGTTTAGTATGAAAGTATTTTCGTGTACTATATACATTTTCCTTAAACTATTTAGGTATAACACCTCTTAGGAAAAGTTAACTAGGTCAAATGCAATTTAAAGAGGGACTTGGTTTTTCCAAAGAAAAGTAGCTTTTCTTTAATGATTTTTTTAAAATAAAACAGTTACAAAAGTTAATTGGAGAAACTCTCTTTTCCAAAAAGTTTACACACACACAATGCTTTGCACGCAACTTTACGCGATTATATTTTAGACATATGGAATTTACTATATACATTTCGTCCAAGCGAATTGAGTTAGCAATTTCCTCTTTTTTAAAAGAATTACACCCTCCCTTAAAGATAAATAATGTAACTTTCTGTGATCTAAAACACTGATTTTGGTGTTGAAAAGCTGCATCTTTTGACCTTTTAACAATTATCATTTTCTTTTAATTAAAAAAAAAAAAAAAAAAAAAAAAAAAAAAAAAAGAGGAATGCAGAGCACAATAGATTCAAATCAGGAACTATATATACGAATCTATAACACTAACAAGAGGGAGTTTTTTACTGTTGATTCTACAGTACAATTCCCTGTTGTTTCGTCTCACAGCATGTTAAATCAAATCAATGCAAAACAAATTATTTTTTCAAATAAAAGTAAAATTCCTAAATTTATAATCAATATACTTTTTATAATTTTAATTTTTCTTCTATATTCAAGATTTTACTTGAGCTAATGATATATATGATTTTCATAACTTCAAATGTTCTTCAATCTATATTTTAAAATGTATTTAAATTTAAAGTATTAGTATAATACGCAATATGTCTATTATGGTTATGATTATAATTATATATCAATATATTTTAATACGTTAATATAAATAACAAATAAAGAATGAGAGTGATTTATTGAAGAGGGCTAGAAATTAAGATGAGTTTAGTTTCATGGTTGAAACTATTTAAGGTTTTAGTTACATTTAAAAATTATATTGAATGTGGTATGATTATGTTAAACATTCTTTTAGATTGCTAAAAAACACATTGGCAAACACTAGTATATATGTAGATTTTTTTTAACTTTGGTTTCTGTAACATTTGTTTATACATGATCATCGAAATCAGAAGTACTTTGGCTAAGAGAGAATTATGGGTATTTAAATTGAAAACACCGTATTTTAATTTAAAGTATTTAATTTATATAAATATATAAAAATGATAGTATTAACTATATTTATTTTAATTAAATTCTTATCTTACTTTCATTGGAGTGTTATTTATTTTCATATAGTTTTTTTTCTATTATTTTTTAACTTCTTTAGAAAATAAAATAAAATCTTGAATACGAAATTTCATTCAAGTATGTCTTTATTTTGATACATCTAAGTGCATTTTAGCCTAATATAAATCAAATTACATAGAAGACAATTAGAAATATTTCTTTTATCATAAAATGATTGATGTTTAAGAAATGTTTATATTAAAATAAGATAATAAGAAATTTTAAGAAAATAATAGTTATTAGATGATGATTATACTAAAATATTTATATTTTTTAAAATTTTAATAAATTTTTATTAAATTGAAATAGATATTCTAGTATTTTATTAAAAACTAAAAACATTAGTCAATATAATTTTTTTAATACAAAAATATCGATCAATTTAAAATGAAAGGAGTAATATTAATCGAACTAAAAATATTTTATCATATTTTTTCTAAGAAAATTAATCTATAAAAAAAATGTATACATAAGAAAAAATAGTACCAATATCAGTATGGAAACGTTAATTACAATACCGCGAACGAGATTAATTTTCATCTCAATAAACCGAAGGATACACACGACACGACCAAAAAACACAAGAAAACAAAATAAAAAGAGATTTGGATCAATTGATAGAAAAAAAAAATTGCATATATATCCGTGCATATAAAGGAGTAATACGTGTTACATAATTACCGCATACTTTTTATATCGATCATTAATAGTTTCACTTAATTTTATTTAACTATGATTGATTTTTTAAAAATTAATTAATGCATTTCTCTTTAAGATTTTATGATTTTTAATTTTTAGATGTAGTTTTAAATATTTTGAATTAATTTAAAAAATAAAAATCATCATAAAATAATAATTTAGTCAATAAGATATTTTTAACTTAAATCTAAAATATTATTATTTAGATTTAAAAGTGAGATACTTTTATATTACATCATCATTTTCTATAAGATGTGTAATTTTAAAGTGATTTAAAATATTTTATTTTAAAACTAATTTTCATTTTTTTCTAAATAAAAAAAATCCCCAGCATGGCGGGACAAGATACTAGTAGAATTTACAACCACCAAGCAGCGTTCAACTCTTCGAACTTTTGTTTGTTTTTATTGTTTATGTATATAATGCGTGTTGTGTATTGCGCATGTATGACTTAATAATTTGCATAATTCGTGTGGCATAAATAAATAAAAGTTTAACTAACATTTTAGTTTTTGTAAAATAAATTTTTTATATTTTAGTCTTTTAAAAATTTTTGTTTTGATTTTAATCTTTTAAAAATTCTTATTTTATTATAATCAATATTTTTTTAAAATTATGTGATAATTCAATTAATTATTAATGTGTTATTGCATTATCGTTTAATATTGTTATTTAAAAAAAACTAAAATTAAAATTTTAAATATTTAAATAATTAAAAAAATTTAAATGATTAAAATAAAAAATATTATATTTTATAAAAATTAAAATATTATTTAAATCATAAATAAATAATGACTTTATATGTATGAATTAATTGATATTGAACACGAAAATATTTATACTTTATTTAATTGATTTTCCATATAATATGCAAGTGCTTAATTATTTGTTAAAAATTAATTAATGTTAAATGAATAATATAACTTTTGATAAATTAGACAATGGTCACAAAATTTTTAATTAATTAACATTATATGTTAAGTTTCAAAATCACGTTAGAAACATTAATTGTAATTAATTATATGTAATGTGTTAAAATTTATCTATAGAAATTTTATTATGTTTGTATGATTTATTAGGATAAAATATTGAATTATATTTCTTAATTTATTCACAAGAATTAAGAAAAGGAATATATTTAATAGTTTTGTCGTAAGGTTATATAATGAGTCTAATTGAATTGAATTTTAGCTCACAAACAAGTTTTATATTACTAGATTAATAAATTACATGTTTGTATTGGTAAAACATGACATATTTTTAGTCTCAAATTATGAATGATGAAAATGTGCTTTTGAACTTTACAATTTTTCGATCTATGAATATTTATGATATTAAATGCGATATGCCTGTGTTAAAGGATAAAAATTAAAAGGTTTAGAAGAAGAAAATTCTTCTTCATTTCATTTGGATAAACATTGATTATGTTATTAAAAAGAAAGAAACACCCACTATTACTAAAATCAACACTCCAAATGTAGTTGATCTTTATGAAAAATGGGAGAGGTCTAATCGGCTCTTTATGACATTCATAAAGACCAACATTTTTTATGGTTTATGATGTTCTATTGACAAACATGTTAACGTCAAAGATTTTTTAAAGACTATTGATGAGCAATTTACTACATTTCATAAGTCTTTTGTCAGCATCCTTATAATGTAGTTCATGTCCATGAAACTCATTGGGATAGATGTGTGCATGATCATGATCACATCATGCATATAAAAGATATAGCGGCTTAATTGAAAGCCTTTGAAGTTACCATGTCAAATTCTTTCTTGACACACTACATTTTGTGCACCCTGCCTCAATAGTATACCCCTTTTAGGATATCTTATAATGGACATAAGGATAAATGGTCTATTAATGAGTTATTGACCATGTGTGTTCAAAAAGGGGAAAGATTATTCATGGAATAGGATGAGAGGGTGAACTTGTCAACTTGTAGAAAGAATAGGAGGAATCCTCATTCACAACACACTATTTAAACCTAGTGGAAATATGGATAGAATTATAAGCAACATCATTTTGTAAATTAATATAGTAAAGATCGTCATGTAGTTAACCAAAACCAATTATTTCATATTTATTTGATAAAGTAATACCAAAATCTAAAAAATTAAAAGAAAATTCCAAATATCCTAGTCTCGAAAAAAAAAAAAAAGTTCTTATAAAAACTAAGAACAAAAAAGGTCTTTCTAAACATAAAGTAAAACCACTACTTAAAACTAAATTGCACGTTCCAATGACCTCCACTTATAAACTCATATTGCTTCCTAAATAAATGCATTGCCTACTTTCCCTTAGCTTCCTTAAGTTTTCCATACCTTTTAAGGTATTAGAAACATGGATTGTAGAACTAGAATCAATCCACCATGTGTTATGATTAACAATAATCATATTAGATTCATAACAAACAAAAGCAAATTGAATACCTTACTTGTTAAGATCTTAAAAGGGGCATATTGTTGAGGTAGGATACACAAAATGTAGTGTACTAAAAGAATATGGCAAGGTAGCTTCCAAGGCTTTTTAGTTTATCCATTATATCCCCTATGCACATGACGTGATCACCCACACCTTTTATCTTGGTGAGCTTAATGGATGAGAACTAGATTATAAGGGTGTTGGCAAGAGAGTTATCAGTGTAGTAAATTTTTCATCAATATCCTTTAATAGATCCTTGACATCATCATGTTGATCAATAGAATCCAAGATACCAACAAATATGTTGATTTTTATGAACATAACAAAGAGACAATTAGACCTCTTCCTTTTTACATAAAGATCAACCCATCCAAAGTGTTGGTACTAGTATTAGTTGATGGTTCTTCCTTCCTAATAACATATTCAATGTCCATCCAATCCAAATAAAAAAGAATTCTCTCCTTCCAAACCTTACAATTATCACCCCTTAAATCAGGAATATTAAACTTAATATAAAAAATATTCACAGATTGAGAAACAACAAAGTTTTTGCTGGGTTAAAATGATGTGTTGTGAATAAGGTTCCCTCTTTGTTATGTCATCGAAGATTGGGACACATCTCCTTTAGTACGATTTTGAGACATGTAGATTACATCAAAATTATCTATTAACCATGTCACACCAAATTAATTATTGTAACAGTTTTCCATTAAATTACTAGACATTTAAAAAAAAAACTTTAATACAATTTTGATCTCTCTATTTTATTTAATTTATAATTTGAGTCCTTATATTTCAAAATAGAAACATTCATTCCTCTATTTTAGAAAATCCGCAATTATGATCTAATCATCAATTTTGCTTACAATTTTTATTTTTTATATTTCAATTAGTTAAATTATTTTTATAGTACTTTAAATGCATACATTAAGTTTAGATTCAATTGGACCAAAATAAAATAAATAAAAAATGGACAAAATTGAATATAAGACTAAATTATATATTTTTAAAAACAGGATAATCAAATATATCTATTTTAAAATAAAATGGTCAAAATTACGAATTGAAAAAAAAAAGAAATTAAAATTATATTTAAGTAAAAAGAAAAAGGGAGTTTGCATGTCATACAAAAAATGAGCTTAATTTAATCAAGTCGTCAATAAAATTCAAATTTAAATACGCGTTGTCTTGACGAACTAGCAGAGCCAGAGAGAGTGCAATTAAGTAAAACCAACTATCAAATTGAAATAATAGTATCCACTTGCATATGAAATTTTTTAGACACATAGAACAAAAGAAGAATGAGAGAATCGAAAGCTGTATATATTAAAAAGGATTAATTGCATACAACACTTTTCAGATGCAAAGGAACGAACTTAAATTTAAGTTTTTCCGGTGAGATTATTATATTAATACGATTTTTCGTTGTTGGTAAGAATCCACAAATGTTTTCAATAGATAATAATCTTTTTCAAGTTAACTAAAATCATTATAAATAGCATAGCTCTCCTTTCATCTAAATATTTAATATGGTTAGAGTTTGAACTTTTTTATACAAATTTAAGGCGGTGTGAAAAGACATTATTTATTTTTGGTGAATCATGTGAAAAAAAAACATATTAATTAAAATAAAAAAATTTAAGTGTTAAGAACGAAAATAAAATTAATTTGCATATATAATTATTTTAATCTTTCAAATTTTGTATATTTAATGAAGTGTAATTGTACTCTAAATTAATTTGAACAATTTTAGGCTATTAATCCAAACAATAATGTTAAATTTTCCTAAAACAGGATTGTCTCCAAATGACGAGATATGTAGGAAATAGTGTAACTTTTACTCTTAAAAAAATTTGAAAAATTAACCAAACTTTCAACCAAAAAAATAGTAAGTTAATGAATAGATGATTTATTAGTTTAAAATAATTCTAAAAAAATAACTTAACCAAATTAAAATATTTTTTGGATCCAAATAAAAGTCATACCAAATTACAAAAATAAATGTAAGATTCACATATAAATAATGAATTTTGATGTTTCGCTGGGTTAATATGAGACTTAAGTATTAATTTACATCATGTATGTTAAATGGTTATTATTTTTATTTACAAATTAAACATATAATTGATTGTTTTATCCCAATTTAAAATTTTATATAATTTTGTATAGTGTATTTACGTAATGTGTCATATAATTAATTGAAATTAAATAAATTAATAACCAGTGGAGTTTGTCAAAAACCAACCAATAAATTGTAAATTAGTATAATAATATCTTCATCAATTCAAATAGAAATATGATCTTTTAATCAATCCTAACCCAAAGTTTAAAACTCTAGACAAATAATTAGGTAGGCATGAACATAATTTCCTCATGGGGTCAACTTTGTCCAATATTTGAAGATTGATGGCCATCAAAAAGCACACTTCATGTGGTGTCGTGTTTGTGGTGGCTAATTTTTGTTAGGTGAACCACATTTGCAAAATCAAGTACGTAACTCGATCGATTACCCATGGACTTGATTCTTCAAAACACCCCGTAAGCATTAGAAGAATTCTTAAGGGAAAAATAGTTGGAGAAGAATATACAAAGGCCATTTTATTTAAACTTAAAAAAATAATTTATAAAAAAGTGTTTTTCTAAAAAAATAGATAAGATTTACTTAGTAAAAAACAAAAAAAAATAGACACACGTTAAAAAAAACTACTTATTTTAT
>JAMLFT010008189.1:0-13953 GCA_026544285.1 Pachyrhizus erosus | reverse complement strand
GGAAATTATTTATATTTTAATTTTTTTATTATATTTTCTTTATATCATTGGTATTTTTTATGCGAAACAAATTTAATTGGGTCGAGAATATTCACAATTTTTTTATAATTTTTTAACTTAATACTTTTTTTTCATCTTATTTTGATAAATTTTGGGGTAAAATCTAAACTCCTATTTAGTATGGTTGATAGGTTTAAGTTTTGAAATTTTTAAAAATTAAAATTATTTTTAGTTTTATAATTTCATTTTTAATATCAAATCTTAAATGCAAGCCACATAAATGACTCCTTAATTTCTAATTCAAGTTTCATTTGGTAACGAGAGAAACGTGAGAGGAGGCAAGAGTGATTTAACAGTTATAGAAATAGAAGTAGTGGTGTTATGAATTATAATAATAATTCATAACAATAATAATAATAACAATAATAATAATGAAAATTATAATAATAATAACCATAATTATGATGATGTTAACTATTATTATGATAATTGTGGTATAGTAACAGTAATAACAATAATTAATAATTATAATAATTATAATGAAAATAATAATATTAGTAATGACAATAATAAATTTGTGATAATAATAAGAAACATAATAATTTTTATAATTATATTAATAATTGTAATAATTACAATAACAATAATAATAATTATTGTTACAATAGTAATAATGATAAGTTGATAATAGTAATAAAAGTTAACAATGATAATAATAACAATAATAATATAAAGAAGATTATGATAACAATGTCATTAATTAGAGGCTTTAGAACGAATGGTTAGCTTTACAAATTTTTTGTTTGGAGTGGTTTATATGTTTTAGTTTTTGATTTTTAATTTAATTTGAAAACACTTTTAATTCAATTATTAAAATTAAAAAAAATATTTTGTTTTGTGCTGCATATATATCCGACTACAATTTCTCAACATAAATTATTTGGCTAAGACAGATAAGGATAGCTGGCACACATTGTTAATTATTATACTATACTTTGTTTTATCCCGTCTCGTTGGCTTTTTTTAAACAATTTGATTTTTCACGTTAACCAACATTAACATTTCTTAATTGATACCTGTGTCGGGCTTAATATTCACTCACTTTCCAAAAACAATTTTATTCAAATAAAAGTATAATGCATCACCGATATCTTAAAGTTTTAAATGATAAATTGATGTTAAAACAATTGACGTATTAGATTAATGTGAAATGAACATGATCCAAATGAAAATAAATCTTTTGAGATATTCATCTTACAAAAATAATTTATCAGAATAAGATTGAGTTTAATTTACACAGTTTTAAAGCAGGTAACCCTGATTATAATAGTACATAATTTAATGTACAATATGAACAAAGTTGTATACACCATTACGATTAGTGAATAAAATAGAAAATATACGAAGACCAGTGGTGTAACAATAGCTATAATTTAATTATTTGCATGACTGGTGTCTTAATGCTAAATAATTTGGACAGGTTTGATAGACAAACCCGTGGGCAAACAGAAACAAGCATGCTACATTATAACAGCATCCATGGACCCCAGTGGCATTCTATGTCATTGGGCACCATGCACAAGGCAACAGCCACATGTAGCAACACAGGTCATAGGTCCCACTGAACCTCACATGGTGATGCAACTAAATCCATGACATATATATCTTATATGATTTAGGAGCTGATGGAGACTTGAGAGGCCCCTAATTTAATTGAGCCGTTGAGGTTGAGGCTTTGAGTGTGACAAACTATCTTCTTGTCTTTTTGAGATGAGATGATGAAACTATCTTGTCTTTCATCTAAACAAAATAGAAAGAAATATCAGTGATCACGTAAAGGATTAAGCTTTTACATTCCATAAGAAAAGAATCTCACTCACTGTCTGCCGACGCTTGAGTCACTCGAAACAAATTGGCCAAAATACTTTCATATACCTCTTTTTGTTTTTTTTAAGTTTTGGGTTCATCTCTTGAATTCAAAAAGTTTTCTTTTCGTCTTTTAATTTGTCTAACAAAATACATTAAAGAAGTAAAGTAAGAATTTTGTATTAAAAAACTAAACTAAAACCAGAAGAATAAGCAAGAGCCAAACAAATTTTATGTCCCTGAAAAGATACTAGTATTTGAAACTAATTAACACTTGTAACGAAGTATTTAGTCATTATTATTGAAGTACTTAAAAAAAGTGGAAATGGAGGTGTTTGAAGCGTTGGCATTGACGAAAAATGGCGGCGGCTAAACAAAGCTCCATTCCCACGCTCAACATAGAAAATGCATTGTAACACACACTAAAAGAAAATAAATTAAAATAAAATAGTAAATTAAATTTACCCTATTAAATGCAGCAGCACCATGATAGGAAGTGTCTGTCCTTCAAATTTGTCTGAACTAGTTAGGACATAATCACACACAGTACTATTTGAACCAAGGTAACGTTTTCAGGTATCAAGTTTATACAGAAATATATATATATATATATAATGTCGTACAAACCAAATTGTTATTATACATATTATATATTCAACAACTAGGATTTCAAAGTAATTTAAAAATTCATATTTTACTAGTTGGAATTTCTTTTTGTCATTAGGCATTAGCTTTGAGGTTTGAACAGCTATCACATGAACATTGAGAGAGTGGCATGGAATGACAAAAAGAAGAGAGAGCTTCCGGTGTACTGTGGAATCTGAAACAAATATAGGTATACCCCACGAAAGCATCAATTAAAATTGTTGTTCTTCCTCTTCAGTGCGCATTTATTCAGAGCCAAACAAACAAAAGTACAAAACCCTCTCTCTCTTTCTCTTTCTTTCTCTCTTTCTCTCTCTCTCTCACACACACACACACGCCCATACACCTCAGAAAAGTCTATTGTAGCAGCCAGAAGCGGTGAATAGTGTTCCCAAAATGGGTGGTTAACACACACACTCATACTCATAAACACACTCTTGTTGTACCTTGAAGCCCTTAAATTCTTCATCTTTCTTCTCTTCCAACTTCTTCACCATGCTCTACGGTCTTGCCCCTTTGTTGGGATTGTTGGCTTTTCTTGGAATGCAGCTTCCTGTCATAATGGCTGGTTAGTTCATTCGAAAGTTCTTTCCTTTCTTAGCTTTGCTTCAATATCTTCTACCCTCGTGCCTTATTATGATGCTGGGTACACAAACTAGTGCATTGATTTGTTGAATCTGTCTTTTACCCATCTTGGGTAAGGATGTCAAGTTAGGAGTGAATGAAAATGGGTATTTAATAATGTGAATGTGAAAAATTGGAACTTGTGTTTGATATTCTTGCGGCATTTGCACATTGGTCATAGTTATGATTGCTTTCCCCGTTGCATTGCATTCTTGACCTATTGGGAAACTAAAAGGGATGAGAAAGGATTGACAGGTGTTAATGAATCTGGACATTTATGCTCATTGTCAATGTGTTTTAGTAGCATTTCTCTCACCTTGTTTTCCCAAAATCAAAGTTGATTGAACACGTAAAAAGTATCTTGAGAGTTGTGGTCATAACAATGCTTTTATCACCAAAATGGTTGCAGAAATCAATATAGAAAATTTTCAATCCACCGCCCTTACAAAATCACAATTACTCTAGGTTTGCTCATAGTGGACCCTGAGTTATACCTTCTAAAGAGCAGAATTGTGATGAAAGTTAAGGCATGCTATTGGTGATAAAAAATAGTTAGGAGGTTTTGACCAAATAGTACTTTTAAGGGAGTTGCTCCTTGATATTCAAAAGATTCATCAGTGCTTCCCCTATTATTCTTATTAAATTAGAGTACAATACACTCTACCCATCTAAGAGATCAATATGTGCTGCACTTTAATCCATTTTAGTTTAAATGAGAGTGTGTGTGATGGTGAGCAACTATGAATGGACCTGCTGTGAGTATTTTTTTATCTTTTCTTTTCAATTTGTAAGATCACTGACAACCAATTTTTAACATTCTATTTTTCCATTTGGAACTTTAGTAAATAAAATGATGTTGTGTAATTCATTCATTTGACTTTGAAACTTCGTTAAACATCTTGATTTTATCTTCTGATGTCTCAAAGTTCTTAGTATAGGATACAAAATTAGTTGCTGATAATACTAAGTCATAAAAAAAGAAATAATTGACCCTAAGAGGTTCATTTAAATAAAAATTATGACTAAATTGTAATACATATTAATTAATCTCTTAGGGGAAGAAAGTGTAATTTTTAAAATAAGAAGAGAGGAGAGTATAATATAAGCATCTCTCTAGGAAGGAGACTTTAGAAACAAGGTTTATTTGGCTTGTGCTTTGTTCATGCTTTGAGTCCAAAGGTCATTTGCATGTTATAGATATAAACCATGTATGGGCTTCCACTTGATGGCTTAAGATTTAGGAACCTTGACACATAACCACTCTTTTAATTTGTTCTCCAGCAAAAGGATAACAAGTGAATTCAATAACTTGTTACAACTTACAACCTTATCGTAACAATGCTCTTGAGTAGGAAAAAATCCCATAAAATTACATCAAGTCCATATTTATTCCATTATATGTCAAAGTATATACTTTACCCAAATAAAATGTATGGCTATTGCCTATGAACATCAGGCTCAGAGATTTTGCTGGAAACCTGAGCTGTAAACTTATTTCTTTAAGATAAATACTCTTCCACCATATTCAAGATTTATTCAAGGGAAATTATGACATGGTCAGGGAACCAAAAACTTTCATGGTGCATTATTCTGACTATGAACACTACACAGTAATAACCAAAGAACTATGTATTCAAAACGAATATCACAAGAATGTAATGAAATAAATCTAAGATTCGACCTGCATTCTGTATACTGTCACAGAAACAGAATATGTCTTTACAGTTTTGCTAACAATTGCCTAGAGGGAAATGGTTAGGGATAGACAATAGAAAGATTTTATCAGAAATCATGGTAGAGATGCATTGGTAATATTTGGAAGTTACATTTTTTGAATAAAATTTTCACTTTTGATTCCTGGACCATTTCCCTTGATATCTTCATATCTTGAGGATTGTAGTTGCATGTTAACTTTATGGCAGTTAACATGTTTGATCAATCTTTTTAAATGGACTGGTAGTAAACTGTTAGCAATACAGGTGAAGGATTATAAATGTGGTTTAATGGTCTAATATCACTGTGCCTTTTGCAGATTGCCCTTTGAATTTTACTGGTTCAAACTTCACACTGGCATCCTCTCTATGCTCTAACCATGGTGACAGGGGAAAATGTTGCCGCTACATTAATACCAATGTTGCAATTTCTGTTGCTCGTTTCGCTAATGCAACGGGCAACCTAGGGGTCCCTCAAAATGCATCTGACATCTGCCTCCAAACCATATTTCAAACCTTGCAACTTAATGGAGTTGCACAAAATGCAACAGTTTTCTGTGGTTTCGGGACAAAAATTCCTGTCAATTATGAATGCAAGGGGAGAACTAGTGTTGTCCAAATGCTGCAATCCCCCAGATTCACAGAGGTGACAAAAAATTGCAAAGCGCCACTTGGAGAGGAAAGTAAATGTAAGAAGTGCTTAAATGCCGGTTTTGGTTATCTGCATCATATCGGAATTGAAGATAATATAACACTAAGTACATGTCGTGATGCCACTTTTGCTGCACTGGCAAGCCAAGTTGATGAGATATCTATTATTGACATTGCAGTTTGTTTCTTTGGGGTTCAAGGACTTCTCGTGCCTCCTGGTAAGAACAGTTTTAAATGAAATTTTTTAACGATAATCAGTGTGATGCTTTCCCTCTTCAGGTCTCTGCATGAGTTCCTCCATGTATTAATGCTACTACATACATCATTATATAATTTCATCCATGAGACTTATTATGATGGGAAGCCAATAAAATAGATGAGATCTCTACTTTAGAATGTTATAGATCCTCTTCATAATCACTCCTCACTGAATAAGCAATTGTTGCACAAATCCCTTTCTATTGGTATGACAGGACAAGAATAAAAACAGTATTAACTAAATTATGCTTGAAAAAACTGTATAAATGCTAGTTATAATAATTAATGTGTGCCAAATGACTGCCCTTTTTGTTTTCTTTTTACCCTATTAAATATTCATTCCATGAATACAATGAAGTCTGTTTATTCTTACCAATAAAGTAGAATTTAGCTGATCATATTTTTGCATTTGTGATGCCAGTTTCAGAGTCATCCCCATCCTTGCCTGCTCCTAAGGCTTCTCCAAGCCCACCGGTTGCCGATGGCCCAAGTCAACCATTGTTAAGTGCACCTTTAAAGGGAAACCACCATTCATATCATTTGACATTAGTTCCAGGTATTGCTATTGCAGTTACAGCTGTTGCTGTTATCACACTCATAGTCTTGATAGTTCTAATTCGCCAGAAAAGCAGAGAGCTAGACGAGACTGATAATTTTGGTAAAACCTGTTCAAAAACCTTACCTCCTTGTGCAACATGGAAATTTCAGGAAGGTAAGGTTCTGGTTGATCGCACTTGTTCTGTTTATTCCTTAACAGTGATATATTGAAACCGGCACTTTATTTTTTCTTACTTTGCTTCCTGTTTGGGGTGGGGGTATGGGGGGGTATGCAGGTTCTTCATCTATGTTCCGAAAGTTCAGCTATAGGGAGATAAAAAAGGCAACAGATGATTTTAGCACTGTCATTGGCCAAGGGGGATTTGGAACTGTGTATAAAGCTCAATTTTCTGATGGTCTGGTTGCAGCAGTAAAGCGGATGAACAGAATCTCCGAGCAGGGGGAGGATGAGTTCTGCAGAGAAATTGAGCTTCTTGCACGGCTGCACCATCGGCATCTTGTTGCTTTAAGAGGCTTTTGTATTAAAAAACGTGAAAGGTATCTGTTTCTATGTGCTTATTATGTTCTTTGACATCATATACCAATGAATCAAACCCTTCTGCGTCTCTATGGCAGGTTTCTGTTGTACGAGTACATGGGAAATGGAAGCTTGAAAGATCATCTTCATTGTATGCCTCTCAATATCTATACATCGTTCTACCTTAAAAAGTTAATACACAAACATACACACGTTGTTATGATTAACATATTTAGGGATAATATTTGATCAGATCACAAACTGATTATCTATCTTCCCTCCTTCCCTTGTGCTTGTATTCATTTATTGTGGATCTTATGCGTGTGCTTTTCTGCATCTTTTTCTAACTCGGCACTTCCCGTCATACTGAACATGACAAAAAATCATAGAACAAATTACATTAATATCCCGAGATTTTTTGAATTATATACAATATCCCTCTTTTATTTAATGTTTACAACAACCTTTCTTATAGAGGGTGTCAATATAATGTTTTCAAACAATTTAGAGAGGCTAGTGTAATATATAAGATGTCATTATAATATTTTCAAACATCAAGAGGGATTAGTGTCGGAATAAAAAAAAGTGATGTGTCTAATTTGAAAAAAACTCGAGATGTGAGTATAATTTTCTCTAAAAACATATTGTGCAAGAAATTAATAGCATTAAGGTAGTGAGGAAACAGATAATATCTTAGCTTGTTTTTCCTATTAACCCCTTAATCTCATGCGATATACTTTGCTGATTTGTACAGGCCCTGGTAAAACACCTTTAAGTTGGCGAACTAGAATCCAAATTGCCATTGATGTCGCCAATGCACTGGTAATATCTCTTATTGATTTAATTTCAAGATTTAGCCCAATTGAGTGGCTGATTGCTTTTAATCCTCTCTTTTCTTTATTCTTTTGTTTTATGGATTTTACTTTTCAATCTCATATTCTCTCATGTGCAGGAGTACCTCCATTTCTATTGCGATCCTCCTCTGTGTCACAGAGATATTAAATCTAGCAACACTTTATTGGATGAGAACTTTCTTGCTAAGGTTGGATGAATCGCACTGCATGCCACTGTTTTTCCTGTTAATATTCATTGTCTTGTAGTCTAAGAGATAAAAATAATGCAAAATTTGTATGTTATATGTGGATAGTGCAAATCTACACTTTCCCATCAGCTGTGCTAACTACTTTATTCCTGTATTTTGTCATTTCACAGATAGCTGATTTTGGCCTTGCTCAAGCTTCAAAAGATGGTTCAATATGCTTTGAACCTGTAAATACCGAAATCCGGGGAACTCCAGGTATAAAATTATGTTATTCTTCGCTATATTTCACTTAGTTGTTTTTGGCTTTTTACGTGATTCAAAGGATGGTTCTACATCCAGGTAACTACAGCTTTAAACCTGCATCATTGACCATACTTAATCTTGGATGTTAAATTCAATTCCAGGTTATATGGATCCTGAATATGTTGTTACTCAAGAGCTCACCGAGAAAAGTGATATATACAGTTTTGGGGTGTTACTACTTGAAATTGTGACAGGAAGACGAGCCATTCAAGATAATAAGAATTTGGTAGAATGGGCACAACCATATATGGAATCAGACACAAGATTGTTGGAGCTAGTAGATCCCAATGTGAGGGAGTCTTTTGACTTGGATCAGCTCCAAACAGTAATCTCTATAGTAGTATGGTGCACCCAGAGAGAAGGAAGGGCAAGGCCTTCAATAAAACAGGTACTTAGGCTTCTGTATGAAACATCAGAACCAATGCATAGTGAGTTTCTACAAGCTGTTGAAGATGAAGAGTGTCAGGGAAGTCAGCACAGAGGCAGAAGAAGCAAGGGAAAAATGCTCAGAAATGAAACATTGTTTCACAGCGAAGATGGAAGATATCTTGCTTCATCTTCAAGTACATCTCGGTCATATTGCAGTAGAACTTTTTTACTTGAGAGTGGCTCTCCACAGTCTCCGCCAAATATGTTCTCTTTATAAAACAACCGTTAGGTTCTTCAAGTCGACTTGAATTTTGAATTTCTCATTTACTCACTGACTTCAAATTTGTGGATTTGTTAGGAAGTAGGAGAAACTCTTAAGGCGTCCATATATTCAAATCTTGGGAGAAATGAGAAATATATAGTAGTACATTTTTTTCTTTTATTATCCGCATTGGCTTGCTGTTGCATAGTTTAAATCAAGAAACACGAGCAATCTTCATGATTTTACTACTTTTAAGAAATTGTTTAAGAGGGTTTTTCAAACCTAGTGCATGGATGCAAATTTTTAATTTACTAGGCATGATTCTGAAGGAGAAGCTTCAGGTCTTGATAAATAACACTTAGAAAAGTTGTAAACTTGGAATGCACAAGTCAGTAAGCCAGGTCAAGAAACTCTGCCGTCTTGATACATACCCTGAATTCCCAGTAATAAAAAAACAGAACTTCTCGCAGTGTACAAAATAAACTTTATAGCTGAATACAAACGTTTTTTTTCCACCCCACATAAATAAAAGTAGATAAACGGGAATTAATTTTAATTCCCACATGATGAAAAAAAGTAAAATGTCTTGAGAAGAAAATGGTCATATTTGACCACTATACATTGCTGGAAATGAAATAATTTGGATTCTCGAGTAATCGGCTGAGCCGCTAACGTAGTGATAAATCCCATCAATAAAATGGGTCCTAGAGAGTCCATGTATTCCGAATCTCTAACAAAAGTAAAAAAAAAAAAAACGTGAAAGTACCAGTATACAAGTTTTATTCCTTCTAACTTAGGCATTGATCCTTATTTTCAAAAGATAGTCCCTTTAGTTTCTGTTTATTAAGATATTCAGTAACGACCATAGTCAATCAACTCCCACAGAAACTTCTAGGTACAGAACCATAAAAGAATGATGTTCAACTAGTAATCAGTATCACGATAAGTCAACATGTATGGAAGAATTGTATATTGAGATAGGATACAAGATAGAAGTACAAAAGCTACTACTTTTACATGTCTCCCGATTCCTAAAAGTAGCTAATCGGTTGCAGAGACTGGAAATAAACACATTTTATAAAAGATTCAAATACATGCAGGACAGTGACTTAAAAAAAAACACACGCCCAGCATATAATTTTTACAAGACTTCTAAGGAATAAAGTGAAAAGGATGAGGTTGCTAGAGAGAACAAGTAATTCCTGAGCATAAGTTTAAAACATCAGAACGGTTAAAGTAAAAAGCAGTCCGTTGCCAAGTTTTCTAACCACCCACAGCAGCCAGGAACTTCCTCTTGCTTACTGGTTCCTCATGCAATGCCACCACATCGCTCACTTTCTCAAACAAATCTTCCAACTTGTTCACACCAAATCTCTGATACTCCAGTCGTTTTTTGTATCGCTGCTGGTAAATAGCCTCAAAACAACCTAGGAATATTCGACAAGAATAGCTTACTAGAATCTCTTGCAGCTCATACTTGAACTGCTCAATAAGATGGTCATCAACTTCATATTTGGCTGCTCTCCCCTGATTACTCTTTCCTGTGCAACTTCTTTCATCATGTTCTTCTATAACTACTCTTTCTTCATCTGAGAACTCATCTGAAGAGCATCCACCAGTGACAACATTCACATTCTCTTCCTGGGCTCCCTTTCCTTTCTTATCTCTCTTTGCCAGAGAGAGGGGAGGAGCACTTGGGCCTGTCTTCCAGTTTCTGAGATACACAAATTTACGATTTCCTTTCCCTTCCACAGCCATGGCATCACCCATCTTCTTGAAAAGATTGACCAACCTTATTGCCCCATATTCAGATACATAAAGAGGTCTCCCATATTTTTTCTGGTACTCAGCAGGAACTCGGGCCAGAGGCAGGCATCCTCCCGAAAATTCAAGTAACCTTACCAGCTGCCCCTTGAGACCATTTAAATCACCAGGCTGTACCCATAACTGGCATTCATTAAGGTCAGTTGAAGGCATCATGGACCCTCCTGGAACATCATGCAATACAGATGGAAGGCTATGTGATCTCATAGTTGTTGGCAAGCTAGTTGTGTTCGATGTACCACAGTTGTATTCAGATAGAGATTGTGACACCATTGAGAATTCCCTTGAGTTATAATAGCTCTGTGACATCCCTCTATAAACTATAGCTTCTTCTTCATTTTGTCCATCAGAGTTGTCATTGACATGGCATCCCACTAAATATCCAGCAAGCTCAATTGGCCCTGCACAGGGTGGCACTAAAGCCTTTGAAGGGGGCACAAAGCCTTCTCCTCGAGCCACACTAGGCCAGTCCCAGACAAATTTACCAGCATTGCATAGGGCAGAAGAAACACCCACCCCAGCAGGGATGACAAGAATTACTGTATATCCCCTCTGACCAAGAATGTGAAGTGCTGGTGCAAAATCAACATCTCCAGATATAAGCATGATAGAGGTCGGTGGAGGGTTGTCGAGAGCAAATAAGAACATATCGACCAAGATAGCTTTATCGGCAGCATCCTTTCTCCCATTGGGAACATCAATAAGTTTAACACCAGTTCTCTGACAACCCTCTCTAAGTCGCCTAGGGAAAGAATTGAAATCACCATAAGCAGAAAACATCATAACAGCGCCTTTAATTACTGGGTGCACCCGTAAAGCCATTCTTATGTTCCCCGCTACATCCTCAGGGCGTACATCACTTGGAACAGGACAATTTTCAATATCCCAAAGGATTGCAACCGGGCCATCTAAGGAGCTATTGTGTTGCTGGTTTAAAGGGCATTGAAGAATGTTTGCATTTGATTCAGTCATAGTCTTCCCTTTCTGTTCCAAAGTGTCTGAAGATATTGTCAGTGTTGATTTAATTGGGGTAGCCATCAATACACTAGAAAATCAGAAGTTCCTGCACAAAATGGAGTGGAGACATCATTAAACAAAACAAATCCCCAGAAACACCCTAGTGCAACATAGTGAGAAGGTAAGACTATTAATACTCAAACTATAAGGCCCAAAATAGATGCACTAAATGCACCATAACTGCCAAGAGAAACAAGAACTACAGAACTAGGATAAAAACAGATTTTCCTCCCTTCAATCAGAAGCAGGTTAAAACTTAAGAGTATGAATTCTAGGAACTATCAAGTATCAACACGGGCCATGAAACAGTAATTAAAACCGCTAGAGCAAGAAGCAGAACTTCCTGAGTGCCAAAGAAATCCCAATGTAAGGTATCTACCTCACAGATTGCACAATGGAAATCAATGGTAAGAATATCAAACTAAGGACTAACAAGATTATTGAACCCGTCCACCCCACAAAATAAAGATTCTGAAACATAAAACGATTTCCATCCATCACACCACTTTATATGCATCAGTTCAATCCAAGTATTTAATCTATAATAGTGCACAATTAGGGAATCCCAGGTCAAGCCCATTTCAGAATCACTGTATCATCACTTAATGATATCCCCAAGTGATTGAAACCGACATCAACAAGCCTCCAACGCGGATATTCATATACCCCAACTCTCATCCCACACCGCAGCATATATTGAACCAAGACCCCATTACAATTCCCGAGATAAAAAAACTAACAACCCAAATCAAAAGAAACACACTTCATGCAATTTCTACAGCTTATCCCTACGACAAAATACTCAAAACACAACCTGCAAAAAATTTGAAGTTCCACAAACCTAGGTCTAGCAACGCAAAAATCAGAGCAGATAAATTCTATCAGAAAAAAAATACATATTTGAACAGAAAGCAGCAATATTCCCCCCAAATTGCTCAACTATACAAGCCAGTGAGCAGAAATTATTCCAATCAGAGCAAAAGTTTCAGCTTTGGTTGCAAAACGCAGGGAACTCAAAACCCAAAATCCCACAGCACACATTATCTATAATATAAACATTTTCCAATAAAAATAAAAAGAGAGAGACAGGCGGTAATGAAGAAAATAAACAAGAGAATACCAATAATTAGTGGTAATAATAATTGGAGAATAATTGAGGCGTTATTAATGGGAAATCAAATCGGATGCTGCAGAAGCATGAATCCGCGTGAAGGGTCCTGATTAGGAAGCAAATGAATGATCAATCCCGAAAATCATTACCGTATAAGGAAAGCGTGATTATCGAAGGATCTTAGAGCTGAAGAAGTAATTGAAGGAACAAGGGTACGGTTTGGTGAAGTGGGTTTTTTATTCTGAGATTTTACTTAGTGACAAGGGAACGAAAAGTGTGAAAGGGAAGAAGGGTTAATTGAGACTTAGGATTAATCAGTATTTGAATATTTTACTTTTTTATGACATTAGATTGCATAGAATGGACCTATCCAAGAAAAAGCCCACAAGGACCATTGCCTTAAGCAAATGCGTGTGCACTTCTTCCTACTATAACAATCACGTGCCTTTTTCCTTTCAAACAAAACATTTGTTTCTTTTAAATAAATTAACATTTGTTATATACTTTGCGTTGACCAAATATTAATAATATATTTATATGAATATATATATATAATTTGATATTATTGGAAAAAATATTGAAATCATAAAATTATGTAAGTCATTTTTATTTAATGAGTTTTTATTTATATACTATAGATTTGAATAATCATTTTTAAATTAGTATTTTCAGAAGTTATGTTTGAGTTAGTGTGATTTTTTAGCTTATTCTTTAATGATAACATTTTTAGCTTTTAGGATTTATCTTTACTCTTGTTGAGTCACATATCTTGTTTTAATTGTATATATTGACTACGTATTTTAACTTTTTAATTTTTAATTCCTTCCAAACATACTACTTAATTATAATTCCAAATTTAATTTTTTCTAATTCAAAAATTTTCTTTCTTAAACATCTCAAATCACTCTCTTTTTTATTTTATTTGTATACTTGATTTTTTTTCTCAACAATTTACCTCATTTAATCTATTCACTTCATTTTTATTTCTAAACTAAATAATATTTTTAAAATAAATTATCAATAATTAAAGATTATATCATCATACAAATTATTTATTGTAAAAATTTAAAATGTATTAAAAATATTTAATTTCTGATATTTTAGAATGTACAATTTACATGATACGCGTTTATTTTATACAATTAATATTTATAATAAATAAATAATTTTGAATATATAAACTAGTATTTAGCT